>MU012816.1:425-18513 GCA_011074415.1 Stictonetta naevosa | reverse complement strand
AAAAAAAAAAAAAAAAAAAAAAAAAAAAAAAAAAAAAAAAAGTCATTGCAAAACTATGTACTGGAGACAACAGCAGGAGCACATTTCAAAAGGGAAAAGATGACTAATGGTCAACCTTTGGTAGCTCTTCTCCCCTGGCCTACTACATCCCTCACTGTAGTAAATTAATTTAAATCTTTCAGGATCATAAGATTAACATGTTAAAGAGAAAAATCAAATTTGAGTTACTCCCTTCACATTTTGATGTCTGATACAACTCTGAAGTGAACATACTAAGATACCTTATTCCTCAGTGAAACTTTGAAAGAAAAAAGAAAAGTGGAGAAGAGTTGATGCAAGTCTGACTCTTCACTGAGCTCGATGGCTATGAGCTCTGCTTCTTATGCCCATGAATTTGGGACAGAAGTGGTCCGGGAATAAGACACCTCTGAAACTGAATATGTATTCAGTCTATCAAAATGGGGTTTTGTTTGTTTGTTTGTGTGTTGTTTTCTATTTATGGAAACGAAGCACCTGGAAGCAGGCAGGATTAATAGAAGGGCAAAAATTTACACACGTAATTAAAAAGACGTTGAAACATTCAGATTACACTCTGAAGTTCAAAGTGTAAGTAGTTTGCACAAGATGAGGGAGTTTGCCAGCCTGCCAGAAGCAGTTTTCTGCAAGCACTTCCTCACCATGCCAGCCAGACACATTTCCAGAGCATAGCACCATACAGCATATCACTTACATCTCAGATTAGCCCAGAACATGTCAGTGAAGAAATACCAGTTCCTGAAACAGAAATATTTGCAGCTAGCAGCTTGGCCTCCCAGCTGCCTGTCACTTTATTTTTTGCTAATCTGGATCTGCTGCAACACACAGATACCTTCAGAATGAAGAAGCATGGTTGATCTGCCACTGATAAACATTCATGATTATGAAGGAGGAAGGGGAGCAGACTGCTAGACAGCATTACAGGGGACAACTGCAAATTCCTTAAACATATCACTTCACTGCAACATTTTCATAAATCACACATATTGTACAGTTGTTAAAATAGCCCAATCTAGATCTGTAGAAACTGTCCAGGCCCTGAGCTTGTCCTCCCTGAGGGGTTTCATTGTAGGGTTTCAAGGCTGCTGAGGATTAGTGTAGCTGGGCCCCCCTTTCCACTGCGGGCCATAGCAGAGCCCCCTGCATGCTGTGGGAGGCAGTGGCCAGGCCCAGCACAGCCCTGGGAGCCGCCTTCAGTGGTGTCTCAGCTCTCAGCCCTGCCTGAGCTACCTACCCAGTGCTTTACAGCCAGGCTGGGACCAGGCCTGGGCCTTCTCCCTGCTGTGGATGAACATCTCCGTCTCTAGGAAGGTGTCAGGGCTGGGGCTGCCCTGGTGCCTCTTGGGGTGGTACAAGCTCCCAGGCCTTGCTCTGCCCCTCCCATGGGGATCCACCAGCATCTGAGCTGACAAGAAGATCCCAGTCCTCCAACTCTCTGACAGTATTTATCCCCTGCACATTTTTTTTTTCCTCCACAATTCACATGTTACTTGACAAGGTTATTTCAGATACCTTCAGTATCCTGAATAATTGAAGGGGTCTACAAGTTGACAGTGATCCTGTGAGCTAGCTGTCAAGTTGCTTTTCATTTTGTTTATTTAATTATGAACTGTGAGGGTCAGATTACTCTTGCCCTCCTGACATTCTCCATGTCAGTACGAGACTGACAGTCTTACTTCAGTGGCTTCAGATGTTAGCCAAAACTTTTATTTGCACTCTTTTTATCTGGAAACATTTGGTTTTTCTACTAATGAGCATAGACAACTGCAATATGTATACACTGAAAAACTGTAAATTCATGTGCATCTTGAGTGTTCTTAACTATTTTGAAGTACTGAAATAATCTAGAAAGCTGTTGTACTATGGTGGTTTTACCTTGCTGGGCAGCTGAACTACACCAGAACTGCTCTCTTACGCCCCTCCTTCAGAAGAAGAACACAAGAAGAAACTATGCTGGAAAGGAAAAATGAACAAAAACAAAAAGTCACAGGTCGAGATAAGGATAATTTCATTAAAGGGAAAAGGAGGAGAAAAAGAAAAAAAAAAAAAAAAAAGCAAAGTCCACGCAGAAGCTCAGAGAGAGAGAGAGATTATTCTCTAAATGCCATCAAAGAGTGATGTTCAGCCACATCCCAGAAAGCAGAGCCTCAATATGCATAGCAGTCATTTTGGATGACAGAGGTCTTCATAAGGAGAGCTCCTCTCTCTTCCCCTCCCCTCCCCCCCCCTCCCTTTTATTGCTGAGTGTGACACCATATGGTATGGAATATCCCTTTGGTTGGTTTATTTCAGCTGCCCTGGTGCTGTCCCCTCCCCACCTCTTGCCCAACACCAGCCTGCTGTTTCTTTTAGGGGGTGCGGGGGGTGAGGAGTGAGGGGGTGAGGGTGAAGCAGTTCTGGTGCTGTGCCAGTATTGCTCAGCAGTAGACACAACACTGGTGTGATACCAGCCCTGTTCTAGCTACAAGTACAGAGCAAGCACTGTATGAGCTGCTGTAGGGAAAGTTAACATCATCCCAGCCAGACCCAGTACACTTACACAGGCCTGGAGCCTCTTTGTAAATTGTTGGCATTCTATAAGCAAATAAATTAAAAGGCCTGCAAGAGTAGGAAATAGTGTATCACAAGTACATAGTAAGACACACCTTCCAGGTCAACTCTTTTCTAATACTTTTTCTCAATAATCAGACTATTGTCCTACTTTCATTACAGTAGTTTTCCACCCTTTTCTACTGTACAGTTTATCAGGCATATGTTTCTACTTTCAGAGTGATCTGACATGAAGGCATTTTGCTCCTATTCTTTCTGGAGCTGTTTGCATGAGCTTTTCTGACTTTTTAATGGGTGGAGATGTTGACTCATAACCTTCCTGGAGTTTAAGTGAGTCACCATCTGAGAGCTAGGGAGTTTTATTGTACAAAATGCTTACGCTTCAAAAATGCAAGTTAACTGGAGGGAGCCTTACCATTTATTGTTAATATTTTAACAGTAAGTCCATCATTTGTTTCACAAAGCTGTAACTGTTTATGCAGATCTTCAGGACCTTGTATTGTTTATTCAGAAGTAGAAAAATATATATCTACTAGCATAGTATAAATAAGATGCAAATTTTCTTTACTTTTGCACTTAGTATGACACGTCTCTGATACTTCTAGTATCACTAATTTGATGTTATAGTCAACCTGTTATTGACTACTGCTGCTGAGAGAAATGGAAATGTATGCAGTAAAAATAAAACAGAAGAATATTCACTTTTGGTCACTGCCAAACTTGGCATTATGAAATATTTCTCAAGGCTAACAATAACAGGTCAAGGGGGCAGATGGACTTTCTTCAAGCCATTCATCCTACACAAGATGATAGCACAATCACTCAAGAATTGTTGGAGGTTGAGAGAAGGAGCAACAGACCTTACATCTGTTTCAGTGGCAAACACCTCCCCTCCTCTAGTGCCTGTTCTGTCTGGAATGCCTTAACTTGAAGAATTTATGTTTGAGGCATTCTACCAGCACTCTGCTAAATGATCCCATTTTTTCTAGTGTTATGGTTTAGACAGCTAAGCACCACACAGCCGTTTCCTCACCCCTCCCCCTAGTGGAGAGACAAATAAAATAAATAAATAAATAAATAAATAAAAAAGCTTCTGGGTTGAGATAAAGACAGTTTAATAGGACAGAAAAGGAATAACAACAACAACAATAATAATAGTAATAATGCTAACATGTACAAAACAATTGCTCACCAACTGCTGACAGATGCCCAGCCTGTCCCTGAGCAGCAGCTCCCTTCCTCCTTGTCCTCCCCTTCTTCCCCTTGCAGCACACAAAGCTCAAAAGTCTTTGATTTAGCATAAGCACTGCTCTGCAGCAATTAAAACATTGGTGTGTTATCAACATTATTCTCATCCTAAACCCAAAACACAGAACCATACCAGCTAATATGTGAAAGTTAACTGTCCTAGCTGAAACCATTATAACTAGAGACCTACAAATTACCCATGAGATGTTTATCTCATCTGTTTATCTATCTTGATAATCTTGATATCTATCTAATTACCTCTGAGATGTTTATCTATCTGTTTAGAAAGTGAAAATTGATGCTAACAAATTGCATTGTACTGAAGTAGTATTATCTTGCAGGAACTCCTCAGTGTACTGAGTCAGACATAATGTCTTAAAATAGAGCTCTGCCTATTACCCACCAGATCACTCATCCATTTTGAGCAAATTGATAATAAGCCAAGGGCAACTGGAATCTGCCTCTCTCATATTTTACACCTTGTGATTTCATTTGTCCACAGCAGCATTTATCCATATCCTACAAAGCCAAGGAGATGCATAATACTCCACTTATCTAGACATCAAGGGCCTATAAGGCAGCCAGCTGCACTCATATTTCAAGTAGTTGGTACAGCGATATAGATTATACAAATCCAAGAATATGTAAGTCACTGCTGTATGAGTTACAGCAGTCCTACTGAAGGCAGTAATACTTCCAATATGAAATTATAGTGCAAACTCAGTGCTTCTTCCATTAATACATATTTACAAATTCCTGTAAAAATTCCTGTTTTATGAAGCAAAACTCAATTACATTTTTCAATATATATATATATGCATTCTGAAGTAGTGTTTTCTTATGTTTTCATTGTTATTCTGATATTGCAACAGATTAGATTTCAGTTTTAGAGAAAGCTGCTAGAATCCCTCTTTTTTTTTTTTTTTTTTTCATCTAATCTAAATGCTTTTTGACAAATCCATCTAGAGCTGGGCTGTGATCATGGGTATCCCCATGATCCTATGTAATAGCCTGGGTAGTATAGATACATTTCAAATCTAGACACTTTTTTTTTTTTTTTTAGTTCCATGAATAAAGAAAAAAAAAAAAAAAAAAAAGGATGTATAAGACATGAATCAAAATATTTCTTATGGCTTATCTGTTGAAGGATTTAACACCTTAAATTTCTTATGGTAGACCACAGGTTGGCTATCCAGAAGACACAAAATTTGAGTGAGCTGTCCCCTACCTAAAGACAAAAAAACAAACCAAAACAACAAAAAAAAAACTCATGCTTTACTAGAAAACCACAGAGTAGTTGCATGTGAGTGATACCATCATTTTAGGAATTAAAAGTCAGATTAAATGAGCTAGAGCTTTGTCACTCATTTTCATGGAAACAGGAAGCAGATGCATCCCTAAGCATCCATGCTTAAGGATGCAGATTGAGAAACACTTCCAGAAGATTTTTGGACTTGTCAGACTGCCTTCCAGGCATAAGCCCTGACTCCGCTGTGGTTGTTTGCCAAAGTAACTTACGTGAGAAAAATCTGGACCTTCTAGGAAGGCTCTAGGAAAAAAAAAAAAAAAAAAAAAAAAAAAAAAAGCTTTGGAAATCTTGGTTACACAAATCCTTCTCCAAATCACAGTACAGCAAAACAGACCTGTACAATAATGAAGTTGTGACAAATATAGTAATTCACTGAGGAAGATATAACTTGGTGAAAATGCAGTGGGAATTACCAAGTAGACTAGGCAAGAAAGTGGAAACACATAAGCTTTTTACTGTCTTATGCAGTTGATAATGCCTGTCATGGGGGTAGGTCTAGGCCAGACTGGCATTGAAGAAAAGGAAGCACAAAATACAGAGCTTTAAGCAATTGAGCAATATATGACTAATGTAGAAAGCTCAATGCCTCAATGGAAAAAAAAAAGTCTTATAAAAAAGACCTGGTGATCCTGCAAGGGGGGGAATTGGACATTGTCTTCTAATGAGACCAAGAATCAGGGTGAGCAGTGCTCTGTATTTCAAGAGAGGTTCAACCCTCGTACGAAATTATGTTATTTCAACATTTCAGAAAAAAAAGAGACAACACTAGCAAAACGTTAATGAACAGGTGAACTGCCTGTGGTATTGCTATATGTAAGTTAGATTTATCTGTCTAGGGTTTTAAAGCTTATTTGTCATTCTGATATCAATTTGGTCATCCAAAGTAGCTTTGCATCTACCATTTTTAGGTTCTCTCTTTTCCTTTAAAGAAAATTAATGCATGAGACATTTCCAAAGATCCTATAAGCAAACACAAACCATTCTACTTTTGGTTGTTTCTGTATGTTGAAATGAATGATTGTTAGTAGATCTATTGACAATAGCCACCACACAAGTTAAATCAATCAATCAAACAAACAAACAAAAACACTTGCCTTACTCCCTAACTACCATGAGAAGTGCAAATCATATTCTGAAACTTCAGAATCATCTCAGTCAGGCCGAGACCTGTTCAGAGTGACACAGCCCTGGCTTGGCTCTTACTACCACACAGGAGCAGGAATTACATGATCAATGAGTAATAGTGAATTATGTTTTGTTCATTGTCTAAGTTCAGGGTGTGATAAGAACAGTCAGAAAAAAATGTTGAGGACACTAGATATTCCATTTTCTTTTGAAATACCTGAGACTAACTATTCCCATTATTAATGGGGGATTGTTGTTGGTAGGAAAAAATTATCCAAGACAGCTTGAGTATTATTGTTTCACAGAATAGCTTACCTGCCAAAATTAGGAGTGAAATGTCTCTGCAGAACAGACAGAACTCATTTCACAATTAGTCACTGACTGTAAAACTGATTTGCTTCTACACAGTGTTAGAATAGTTTCATCTCAGAAACAAAGGTACAGATAAGCAAAGGTGCAGATAATAACAGTCTAAACAGCAGTATTCCATGTGAAGATGTGCTTTTCTGGTCTCCTGCATTTTACATTTTTAAACATAAATTTAAGGACGATCCACATTAATTATATATATATATATATATATACATATATGCAGTAGGGCAGTAGGGATATTGTTCCATATCTCTGTACTCAGAGATGGAACAGCAGTTGCTCACTGAGCTTCCAGAATAAACAAACATAACATCTGTTTTCATGTTTCAGTTTTACTCCAGATGGGGTTGCCTGGGAAGAAATACCACATCGAACACAATGGATGACACAGTGCAAGTCATAATTATTCATGAGAAATATTAAAGGCGTTAGGCTTGTTGCTATTTGGCAGAGAAGAAACTTCAAGGCATGTTTGTATTTATTGTAATTTGTTTCATTATAGAACTGCCTACAGATACATAATTCAGAGTTTGATTTGCACTTGAATTCCCTCAAAATGAAAAGTTGCAGATGTGACATTTCAGATGTGGCCCAATTCTACAGTGAAGTAGATTTATCTCTTTAGCTGCTATAAGTTTTTCTAGAGAATGAAAATGATTGAAAATATACAAAGTGGCATGTGAGTTTTTTAGCCTTTTTTTCTCATAATTTAGCACAAAATATTATTGATAACAAAATACCAGTGGCAAGAATGAAATATTGAGTCTCAATATGACAGTGAATTAAGGAAGTAAGGAAGATATGGTGGAAATGATTACTAAAGAGATTTTATGACAGGCAACTTAAATTTAAAACACACAGAGAAGGTTTGGTCCTCTGAGGTAAAGTAAGGTTTAGCGATCCTAATCCTAACATAGAATTAGAAAGAACACAAGTAAGAAAAAAGTATTGAAAGGTGTGAAAGGCGTTAAGATATCTTTGGCCCAACTGATCTGTTTTATTGTGTTTGTTTAATAGCTAGCAGAGTCAAGGCCTAGTTCAGGACTGGGGCTATCATACTCCCTGAAAAAAAAATAAGTAAAGAAAGAAAGATTATAATGAGTATTGAAAGATTTAAGTTGAAGCCTAACATAACATGGTTAAATATTCTTGGAGTTCAATCTTTTTCTGTTCAGCAGTTTCTGAAAATATGATACGGCAAAAACAAGTTCATATTTTTAATAAGGTTACAATTTTGGAAAGTCAGACAGTTTCAATTGTTCAGAAGGCTACTTTCCATGCATCTTTTCTCCTTTTCCTCCTTTTTCTCCCCCACCCCCACATCCTTCAGCAAGAGGCCAAAGGGGGCATGGGGGGCGGGGGGGATTAGAAAAGGCACCATTCTCTTTTTCAAGTTCATTTATATAATTTTATATAAAGAAAGGACTCTTCCAAAGAAGCTTGTTACCTAGGTCCCTTATAGCTTGTTACCTAGGTCCCTTATAGTGTTTTATTCCTCACATGCCAGCAGTATATTCAAAGTAGAACTCCAGGGTAACTAGTAAATTATAGTCAATTAATTCATCTTGGATTATTTGGAAGAAGATTCCTAACAAAACTGCCTCAAAAAAAAAAAAAAAAAAAAAAACAAAAAAAAAACCAGTGAAACTACTTGTTGAGTTTATGACATTAAACTCACGCTCTCCACACCCCCTTTTTAGACTACAGTCTAAAGACAAGCTCCCATTTTTAATCCTTTTTGACATAAGGGTGGGGTACAGAACAATAGCAGCAAAGTAAAAATCCTTAGTCTCACCTGACTAAGCTGGATCAGAGCAGTCTGCAAAAAGTTTATTTGCTTTTGCAACTGCTGAGTAGTATTTTTTTCTACCAGTTCCTGCATCTGGTTTTATTACTACAATACAAAAATTGATATAAGAACATACCATAAATGCCTGGGTTATTCCAAGAGAACAACAGCACCTTTGACTTATTGTTCAAAATAACCTACCAGCTTCATTAGCTGAGACACTTCTCAGCATAATAGTATTAGCAATGATATAAATATGTTTTAGCTTTAATTAGAAGAGAGGGGAGAGGGCAATACATTTCTATGAGGCAATTCTCCAGAGTGGGTAAACTTTGTTCTGATGTAATAACTGTTGCATCTGTAAACATTTAATAACCCTGTTTATGTGAAATTAGGGCTGAAATTGCATGAAACTGCCCTTGTACCTTTACATGTTTCATCACTACTGGAAATGTAGCAAGAGTATCATATTTCACTTTTTTTTTTATTTTTTTTTTTTCCTACTGAAACAAGGAAGTGTGACATTTGTAAAGTAACAAAACACTTCTAATCTTATGATTATTTCTGCTTTCATGCATCTTTATATTTTTTCAGTGATAGTTAAGTCTTGTACAACTTTGAGTTTCATCTAGGAAGTTTTGGTCTCCTGTTAATGCAGACGTTAGCCACAGGAAACAGTGAGAAGAAACCTGATCCATATCTCACATTTTGCTTTCTTCAGGTGTCTTGTTGCCTAGTGAAGCTCTTACATTTTTATGGATTAAATATTTATGCACATAGTGTGGGAGGCTGACAGAAAATACCAGATGTTAACTCTCTCCTCTGTGGAAACATTCGCCCTGAGAAACAGACTAACTACAATGGATGGAGGTAATTTTGTTTTTAGGAGATTATGTTTATTTAGTTTTTTGTTTGTTTGTTTGTTTGTTTGTTTGTTTTAAAAAAGGTTCATTTATGTTACACTATGGCACACAATTTACGAAAGTGGAAGTGGGGAGCCATGCATCCTTTTTTTACTAAGCAAACTGGGTGTGAACAGGCTGACCTTCTTAGCTGTAAATAGAAGGAAGTAAAGAACCCATTGTTATGAAGATAGCCACAAGTTATCATCTACTGTTCTTATGGATATATATCCATATGTGGATGAGTATACTTTTGAATAAACCTAACATTTTTTATTTTTTAAAATCCATCTTTCTAAACCAGGAATACATATGTTTTAATGCTAGTGACTAGTTGGAATGTTGTGTACTTGTCTTCATAAAGTTTAATGAAGTAAAATAATTGGTGGTCTCCTATGTAAATCTGCTCTGGAATCTACAAAAAAATTGTGGTTTTCCATTAAAAAAAAAAAAAAGTCACATCTCAACAAGTCATTGAGTATTATTTCAGCCACTACAAGTGACTACATGTCCTCATGGTTATGTACTGTGTCTCTTGTTAGGCATATTATTGTTTAAAGTAACAGAACACTAGAAAATGAACAGAAAATACTGTAGAAGGGACTGATTCAAAGGGCAAGACTAACAACAGTGTCTTCTTATGGAGACTGAAAAATTTGTTTGGTAGTCCTAACAATAAAAAAAGCCATTAAGTTCTTGCTTGGAAAAGTTTGTTCAGAAATCAAAATTCTTCAGTTTGTAGGACAAGAAGCAATGAACTTAATTCTAAGTGAAAGGACTTTCGGTTGGACAGTGAGTGAAAAACATACTAACTAAAAAGAGATTTAATACAAGATTAGAAAAGTGGTTTAAGTATAGTTAGTCCTACTTTATTTTCTATCATGCATCTTATTTAAGAGTATTTTCTTCTTACATTTGCTCAACTTTTCCTCTTTCTGCTGCTTATTTCTCCCCTGAAATAGTAATTCCATGTTTGCTGGAAAATAAACAAACAAACAACAACAACAAAAAAAAAAAGCAAAGAAAATAATTTTACCAGAGGATTTTGTCTCAAAGATGAATATGACAACAAAAGAACAAAAAAGTCAATATAAACTTTTTAAATTCTGGTGCTGTTTCTACTGGAGTTTTTGGAAATTATATGTATCCTAATCACGACATTAAAATTGTCATTAAATAACACCATTGGCATTAAATCGTAACCTTTTTTTATTATTATTATTTTATGAAATATCTCAAAAATACTACTGTGAGTGTTCAAACTGATTAGTTGACTTTGGGCATTCCGTTTTTTGATACATACTCTGAAGTGACCGTATTCTGGGGTTACCAGGTAACTAAGGTTGAGCCTCAAAAATTAAAATGTCCAACATCAACTGTCATTTTGAATTTGGGACTTTTATAGCAAATTTGTTTATGGGTATAAAAAAATGAAAACAGAAGGCAAGATTATGTGAGTTATTTTCAAGGGTGTGTAATTAAAGAATATATGAACATCTATGCCTATAAAGAAAACAGGACTGTTTGCCTTGCCCCACCTTAAGGAGCAGGCTGATGAAAAACTGGGTGAGGGAAAGAGGAGGACGATTTGTGGCTTTTTCTCTGTAACTTGAAGATCTTGTTCATAAGTCATGATGGAACAGTCTGTTCTTATGTAATATTAAAGAACATAGTTGAACCTTTCCCATCTATATTAGTAAAAATATGTTGTTCTCAGATATAAAATATACTTCTCAAGCATTAGGCAATTCAAATGCATTAATAAAATTAAAATTAAAGGCAGATTGCCGTGATTCAGAGGTGAAGAAAACTCCATTCATTAGTCAGGCATTGGGATTTGCTTGTATTCTCAGGAAGATGACTAATAAGTGAGCAAAAACTGGAAGTACATGGAAATATCACATCTAACCAATATGAATGGAATAAATATGAAAGATGATAAATAAACATAAAAATATATGTCATTTGTAAGGAAATCTAGATTCTTAGCTTTACCCCAGTAACTCTGTGGTATACAGTCTGAAATATATTTCTTCACTTTGATTTTCAAGAGGAAAATAACCATAATATTGGCAAGAGACAGAAAGAAAAAAAAAAAAAAAAAAAAGGCCATATGATAGCTCATATGATAGCTTTAAACTGGCAAATTATTAGTTATTAACTTCTCTGTATCCTCTTATTTTACTTTTAAAGTAAAATTTACTTTTTTATTCAATAATTTTATCATTAATTTATTATTAATTTATCTCTACCCTTCTCTCACACCATAAACTCTGAGAATAACAAGTTAAACACCACTGATTGTCAACTCTGTTAGGCAATGCCATTGGGCAAGGCTGTTGCTTAAGGCGGTGTAACCTGAGAGTGACAGAGAAAAATATGTGGTTTGACCAGAATGGATAAGCAGCAGTTTGCATAATGCATTTTTGTCTGGAAGAAATCTGGGTAGTAGCTTATAAAAATGTAAACAAACTTGTAAAAGACTATCAGAAGTTCCTTTTCAATTTACTTTCAGGGGATGAGATGGGATTATAAGAGAGATCCCTCCCACAGAATAAAAACCTATTGATACATGAATCTTCAGTTTAGCAATACCAAATATGAATTTATATAATTACCAAGTAACTGGAGTCATTGTTATAACTGCAGGTTTTAATTCTGTAGAACAAGCTGATATCCATATGTTGCAGTGCTCAGTGAGAAAGAAGGACCATACTAGTTTGTAAAACCACCCACTCCATAGGTAAATGGAGTAGTAATAGCAGCCACTATTCCATCCATAATCAAGAGAAGAGTTCCCAAATGGCTGTTTCCCAACCACCCAACTATGCTGACTATTGCAACTGCATTCTGGTTCTTGACTGCTTGTAGGAGTGATCAGCAGCTGCAATAAAAATGACAATTTCTGCTTCATTGTAAGCAACAAAGAAGAACAATGTGGTCTTGATTATCTATGCCCATTTGTTCTGGGCATAGTGAGACCTGTTATTCTGTACCCACATCAAGTTTCACACCTTATTTTCCAGTTATTAGTGATGGAAACTGTATTTCTGCCCAAGTCAAAGGAGTAGTCTTTTTTCTTTTGCTGTGGTTCTTCTGTTAAGCCTCATTTAGAAGATATTGCCATCAGTGCTGAAAGTTTTATCTCCCTGCCCTTCCTCGTCTTGCACCAGAGCACAGAGGGTGGGGCAGGCTCTGTTTAACTTTTTGATGTACTTATAAGAGTACTGATAAGTACTGATAAGATGTACTTATAACATATGTGCCTGCTTTATAGGTTCCATTGAATAGCAGAGAGCCTGAGCATCTGTGAAACAGTCCTGTAGCAAGAAACATGCAAGAATCTTACTCTGACAGGCCCTCTACACTAAATTATTAAAACAATATTTGCTTTATATAATTTATATACTCTTCTGCCAGTGCAGCCAACTTTTTTGTTTGTTTGTTTGTTTTTCTTTATTTTATGAGATATTTACTGCTACTTTCTTAAAAATGAATGGGTAAAATTAGAGGTATTACAGACAACACAGGAGTGGGACTGTTCCTCAGATTTCTGCTCCTTGGAAATCACAGATTTCAGAAATTACTGTGAATGTTAAAAATCACTTCACAAATTCACTTTCTTGATGAAAATCACAACATTCTATATTTTGACATATATGAAGTGTCATGCAATGAAACACGAGAAATACACAAAGTATGATTTCTTTTCTATCTTATTTTTCTGCCATATCCTACTGCATTTATTGCACAGAGAAATTATTCTGGGTGGGGTTTATTATAATCAAATAGTAAGATACCAAACTATTTCACTCTGTACATTATTGATTTCAATATTGCATTTTCAGAGGGAAGGACAGATATATATTCCTGGATGATTTTTCCACCCCTTCTCATCATCCTTTCTCTGATGTCAGGATCACCTCTCAGTAGGATAAGCTGTCTCTTGTGCTCCAGCAGTTCTAAGATGTGTAACACACTTTAATAACTT
Source organism: Stictonetta naevosa (assembly GCA_011074415.1). NCBI lineage: Eukaryota > Metazoa > Chordata > Aves > Anseriformes > Anatidae > Stictonetta > Stictonetta naevosa. Next base: position 5,191 of record MU012816.1, on the reverse strand, counting down.
GCAGTTTAAATGAATGGCATATTTGATGATTTACAAGGACTCAGAGCCCTGGTCTGGATTGACTCTGAATGTCACCTGAGAACTACCTCTGATTTTGAAAGTACAGGGTCACTTTAGCTGTTTCCCTGTATCTCATGTGATACAGGGCACAACAATGATAGCATGATTAACATTATAATAAAAAGATTCTTTAGAAAGTGCTCTGCAGGGAACCTCTGGAGAAGAAAGCCTATACATCTGTGAGATGGCTTTTACTTTTTAATGTCCTAAGAATTTCTATTGTATTTTATTTATATGTATTTTAATTTGAAAGGAGTTCAATTAATTAATGCTGTCAATGTAGTTAGTCTGTGTAACACATCCCAAACTGCAGACTGGATACTGAGACATTATAATAAAATTAGTTCCAGATATAAAAGAAAAGCACCACTAACCACTGGAATAAAAATGACTGTTTCAGAATATGTGATTTTTTTTTTTCTTTTCCTGTTTTGCATTTGTGTTTGTTGCTTGGATTTTGTTTTTACACTTTTGTTTAGATCAGCACTCATACTGTGAAGAAAGTATCCCACTTTCATTACTATCCTGGTTCTGGAAAAAGAAGGGGAATTTTGCATCTCCTGCTGCTAAAAGTCAAAGCAGAACAGGTAATTTTATCATCTTTAATCTGCATATATTCACACACACCCCAAATGTTTAGAAAATCATTAAAAGGAATGTGCCGTCATTATAATGAAGGTGTTGGGTTATATTATTTATCAGCCTTTTTTTTTTTTTTTTTTAACATAGAAGAATAGCCTTAGTAAAAGATGACAAATTGTCACAGAATTACAGAATCACAGAATAGTTTGGGTTGGAAAGGACCTTAAAGATCATCTAATTTCAATCACCCTGCCATGGGCAGGGACACTTTCCACTGGACTGGATTTCCCAAAACCCCATGCAATCTGGCCTTGATTGCAGGGATGGGACATCCACAGCTTCTCTGGGAAACCTGTTTCAGTAGTACCTCACCACCCTCTGAGTGAAGGATTTCCTCCTAATCTCTACTCTAAATCTACCCTGTTTCATTTAAAAATCATAGTCCTAGCACTACACATTTTGTTGAAGAGTCCCTCCCCAGCTTTCGTATAGGCCACCCATAGATATTGGAAAGCCACTATAAGGTCTCACCAGAGCCTTCTCTTCTCCAGGCTGAGCAACCCCAGCAACCCCAGCTCCCTCAGCCTGTCTTCATAGGAGAGGTGTTCCAGCCCCTTGATCACCCTTGTGGCCCTCCTCTGGACTCATTCTAATAGGTCCATGTCCTTCTTATATTGAGAGCTCCAGAGCTCAACACAGTGCCCCAGGTGTGGCCTCACCAGGGCCAAGTACAGAGGGACAATCACCTCCCTGATCCTGCTGGCCATGCTAGTTCTGATACAAGCCAGGATGCTGCTGGCCTTCTTGTCCACCTGAGCACACTGCTGGCTCATATTCAGACAGCTATCCACCAATATCCCCAGATCCCTTTCTGACTGGCAGCTTTCCAGCCACTCTTCCCCCAGCCTGTAGCATTGCCTGGGGTTGTTGCATCCAAAGTGCAGGACCTGGCACTCAGCCTTGTTTAGCCTATCCTATTTGGTTGATATTCTGAATAACTCCCTTCAGCAGATTTGGTTTAAAGCCCATTTGCTCTAATTGCAGATACAGAGCAGGACTGGCTAGGCTAGGCTAGGCTAGGCTAGGCTAGGCTAGGATAGCATAGCATAGCATAGCATAGCATAGCATAGCATAGCATAACATAGCATGTCATATCATGGCATAGCATAGCATAGCGTAGCAAGATAGAACAGAACAGAATAGAATAGAATGGAACAGAATAGTTTGGTTAGAGGGGACCTTCAAAGATCATCAAGTTCAATTGCCTGATTGTTTTAAGGCTAATCAAAAGTTAAAGCTTATTAATGAGGGCATTATGCAAATGCTTCTTGAACAGTGGTATGCATGCGGCATCAGCTACCTTGTTAGAAAGCCTGTTCCAGTATTTGACCACCCTCACAGTAAAGGAATGTTTCCTAGTATCTAGTCTGAACCTCCATGGCAGGGGGAGCACTTTCTGCTATTTCTGCAAGTCCTGTCATCAGTTACTTGGGAACAGAGAACGGCACCCCCATCTCCACTTTCCCTCCTTAGGAAGTTACAGAGAGCAGAGAGGCATGATGTCACCTCTCAGCTTTCTCTTCTTGAGACTGGACAAGCCAAATGTCCTCAGCTTCTCCTCATAGGACATGTCTTCCAGCCCTTTTACCAGCTTTCCCCCCCCCCCTGCCTTTTTCTCGTACCCTAACATCTTATTTATATTGTGGAGACCAGTACACATGCAGCTGAAAACACCATGTTAGACCAGACCGGAAATATTTAATAAGGCACAAAAAAATGGATAGAAGGTTGGAATCTCTTGCCTCTTAGAGTGGAGGCAGTGTGACTGAGTAAACAGTACATATCTGATATTTGAAACATTACTGACACCAGAAGCAAATCTATTCTGTCCTAAATGAACTCCAAGGGTTCAGGCAAATTCTCAACCAAAATTCCTTTATATATATATATATATTTCAACATGTGAGGGGGAAAGAAAAAATAATAATAATAATAATAAAAAAGAGCATTACTATAACTTTGACATACCAATTGTTATTTTCAGACATGACCTTATATTGACAATAGCTAGCATATTGCCATTGCAATAGACCATCTTTGAGACTAGAAGACTAACAGTGAAACTCATTACTGTTTTTCTTTCTAATGTTTTACCACATACTACAACAGTCCTTGGTCCAGTTGGTTTTGTGTGCCAGCCCAAACTTTTTGTGTTATGGCCAGAAACTAGTGTTAGTACTCATTGTGCAGCTTGCTTGGAAAATTATAACACTGGATGAAATAGTATGTGTTTTGGTGACTAAGCCTGTGTTCTTAAAAGCTCGACTTGCAGCAACTAGCCAGCCTAGGTGGGTCCCTAGGGAGTTTTGGGACAGAACAAGAATATACCTGCCACTTATGTGAACATTAGTAATAACATTGCAATAGCGTGACAACTGTAAATAACACACTTGTTAAACACATTGCTCCACCTTCCCCTGCGGTTGGTTTGAGAACTAACAATTCAGTCACTTCAGCAGCAGAAAAGTGACTGATCTATAAGGTTGACATTAGTTTCAAGAGAAAGATATTATACTTCTGTCCATAAGCCATACTACTGTTTCAAAAACAAAACAGAGAAATGTTCATAGGGTTTGCTATTTTGCAAATCTGTGAAACCAAATCTGAATATGTACCAGTAAAGAAACAATACTTGCTTCACTTTTCATTTCTTTCCCAAAGATGAAAATCAGGAACTCTGTGGGTTTTTTTTACGTGTGACACTGCAGTCAACAGATGTAACCAATTCAAAATAAAATCCTCTTTGCTTCATGGTTAGAAAAATGCATAATTTAAGAAGTATTAGCCATAAGCTTTGTAAAATTCAAAAAGGTTTGCTACATAGGTATCTCAGACATGAGATGCCAAGAGAGAGCTAAGTTAATTCTTTAGGGAATATAAGCTAAAACACTAATGATCCAAAATCAGGCACTAAAGAAACATATTTTGCTATTTCTTTTCTGGGATTTTTTTTTTTCTGTTAAAAGAATGAAAACAAATAAAATCACATTACACTTTTGGAACAGTGATTCTTGTTATTCTGACTGCTTCTCATATCTGATCCAGAATGAAACCAGGAAGAAAAACTGTGAAATTAGAACTGATCTCCTGACAAAAATTTCACCAGAAGTTTTCCAAGGAGAGCATCTGTTTATCAAAATCAGAACTTTGCATGGTGGTTGTTGGCCATTATCCCCCTGTTTTGACATGTTTATTATGTCACAAACATAATGGAGCTCAGAGGAGACCTAGAACAAAAATTATCAGCACCAAAAATGTAACTATTTCAAAATGCCCATTGTTCAAGACAGTTAAGGCAAGCATTTATGTTTTTGTTCTGTTGAAGATTAGGAAGTTGAACCTCAAGTTGTGTTTCAGTAGATCAGCACACACCTACCAACACTTAGCCCTATGACACCCTTCTCTGTTTTGCTTCTCATGTTAAAAATTTTAATGCTGTGCTGCTTATCCATGAGCCTTTAACCAGTTTCGTTACTATGATGCAGCATATCATAGTAATGTTCAAATTTTCTGAAGTAGGTTTCAATAACATAATACATGCATAGTCCTGAGGCATATTCTCATGACTGTTGCTCAGATTTCTGTATTATGGGGCAACCAAGGTACCTGATGTTTGGCTTGCCAGTACTTTTGTGTATTGCTTACTATTAATAAATAATAACAATAATAATAATAAAATAATAACCACATGAGGATGACCTGTGTACATTTTGCATCAAATTAAGCTACTCTTACCTCAAGAAAACTGCAGACCTCCCTAGCATTATACACGCTATCTAACCACTAAGCCTCTGTCTTTTAAATCAAAACTTATTTCAGTGATTCTGTTGGGATGCAGCATTTCTAGGCATGAAGCTCCCATTTCACAAGGTCTGATCATGTGAAATATTCACTTCTATCAAGATTCTAAGCATAACATCATTTAGAGTGGGTTGCTTTGTTGTACTTCTAATTATACTAGAAGCGGTCATCTCATCCTGACTTTTGCTGTATGTAAGTTAGTAAGTCAAATATAAAGATTGGATTTCCATACATCTATTTTTTTTTTTGCTTGAAATCTATAA
>JAACYO010019953.1:0-31770 GCA_011074415.1 Stictonetta naevosa | reverse complement strand
CAGATGCAAGGACCTTCCTCTGTCCATCGATTTAAAAAATTTAAGAAAATAGCATACTTTATCTATCTTTTCCTTGGGGTCACACCCCTACTCCCCCTTTTTTGTTTTAGAAGCTGTCCTGGTTTTAGTTAGGATAGAGTTAATTTTCCTCCCAGTAGCTGGTAGGGTGCTATGTTTTGAATTTAGGATGAGACTAATGTTGATAACACACTGATGTTTTAATTGCTGCAGAGCGATGCTTACACTAAGCCAAGGACTTTTCAGCTCCTCGCTCTGTCCTTCCAGTGGGCAAGCTGGGGGTGCAGCAGGAGCTGGGAGGGGACAGACCCAGGACAGCTGACCCAAACTGGCCAAAGGGGTATTCCATACCATCTGAGGGCATGCTGAACAATGTATAGGGGTGGCTAGCTGGGGTGGGGGTGGGGGGCGCCTGGGGACAGGCGTAATTAATTTTCCTTTTCACAAATACAGAAAGAGCAGCAGAAAATACGAAAAAGAAAGTATGCATGCTACCACAAAGCTTTTTTAACAAGCATAGTTACAAATTTCTGAGCCATTTTGTAACTGTCAAGTCTTAATTAAAATACTACATTTCTGTGACTCATGGTGCTGTGGGATGTATCCATATTATTCACATGAATATTAATCTCTTCTCAGGTAGGAGGCTCAGTTGCTCAGGAGATTTAAGGCATCACATATGGAAAATTATTGGGTGTCTTTCTCTCAAATTTCAGCCAGATAATTAACAATCAAGAGCATTAAGAAGCATTTCAGTAGCTTATGCTAGAGGAATCCAATAGTTTGGATCAGCAAACTGGAGCTCCACAAGTATTATTATGAAATAATATCATGGAGTGAGGAAAAGGAACATGGAAAAGAGATGGAGGCATTGCTTTTAACATTATGGACTCAAGCAGCAGCTGTAAGGGCTGGAACAAAAGAGGAGGATAGTCTTCTTGAAAGCTTCTAGGTAATGACAGAAGATGGAAAAATGTTAATATGGTGCTCAGATAAATGAGGCAAGACTTTTTCTAACTACCAAAAGAATCACCTGAGACATTAGACTATTATCACAGGGACCTTTAAAATCCTGATACTCATCTGGATAATCTGTATTGGTAACAGCAACTTTCAAACAAGATACAGAAATAAGCTGATGATGCAGAATGTACAGAAAGCAACTAGTAGAGAAGCTCTTCAAGGTTTTAGAGAAACAACTAAGAAATGAGTTGGGGATGAAAATGTATCTGAGAAAACTGTGACAGTTTTCCTGATGCCTTGGAAAGAAAGGAGTGAGGCACTGTCCTGGCTTTAGTTAGGATAGAGTTAATTTTCCTCCCAGTAGCTGGTAGGGTGCTATGTTTTGAATTTAGGATGAGACTAATGTTGATAACACACTGATGTTTTACTTGTTGCAGAGCAGTGCTTACACTAAGCCAAGGACTTTTCAGCTTCTTGCTCTGTCCTGTCAGCAGGCAGGCTAGGGGTGCAGCAGGAGCTGGGAGGGGACAGACCCAGGACAGCTGACCCAAACTGGCCAAAGGGGTATTCCATACCATCTGACGTCATGCTCAACAATATATAGGGGTGGCTAGCCAGGGTGGGGGGGGCGGCTGCTCGGGGATAGGCTGGGCATCGGTCAGCGGGTGGTGAGCAATTGCATTGTGCATCACTTGTTTTGTACATATTATTATTATTATTATTTTATTTTCTGTCCTAATAAACTGTCTCTATCTCAACCCACAGACTTCACTTTCCCGGGGAGGGTGAGCGAACAGCTGCCTGGTGTTTAGCTGCCAGCCGGGTTAAACCACAACAGTAATTCAAAACCACAAACTAAAAAAAATAAGAAAATCAGTAGCTAGAACCCATGAGAAACAGGCTTGAAGGGCAATGAGTTCAGGATGCTGTTTAGCAGTTAACAAAACAGCATTAACAGGCATAAATTACCAGCTGTCTCAAGTGAAGAATCAGGAAAGGAGGTGCACTGAGAAACCAGTTCAAACACATGGCAAGCTCTTCAGAGGGCTCGGACCTTGAACTACAGATATCTTCCTGATGAGCTTTTTAAGGATGAGAATGAATACAGAGAGAAGAAATCAGAAGGCCAAAGCACAAAATTAAAGAGCTAGCAGTGAACACACAGTATGACCAAAAAACCCATGCCTACTACTCATAGGAAGGGAAATCTATCATCAAGTATCATTAAGATGCCTGGAACATTTGATGCCTTAATTGCTTCTGGTTTTCACTGACAGGGACAACTGCAGTCATGTAGCCAACAAAATTAAGTGTGGTTGGGTTTTTTTGTGTGTTTTTAAAATAAGTTTTGTTAGTTTAACAAGGTAGGAAAGATACTGCTGTAAAGGAAAACAAATACAGGTAATGATTTCTGAGTCAGCTGGCCCTGATAAATCTTCATCCTCAGATACTAGGGCGCAACACTGCCAATCCACAAAGCACTAAGAACTTGAAAAACAGGCAGTGCACCTAAAGATATGTAGTGGGTTTACGTGGCAAGGTTTTGGTAGCAGGGGGCCATAGGGGTGGCTTCTGTGAGAAGGATCTAGAAGCTGCCCCATGTTTGGTAAGTGCCCCACTGCTGACCAGAACTGAGCCAATAAGTGATGTTGTTTTGCGCCTCTGTGAGAGCAGATTTAAGGCAGGGTAAAAAGAATGCTTCACCACACAGCAGCTGGGAGAGTGAGAGGAGTGAGAAATAGCCTTGCAGGCGCCAAGGTCAGCAAAGAAGGAGGGGGAGAGGTGCTCCAGGCGCCAGAGCAGAAGTCCCCTGCGGCCTGTGGTGAAGATGATGGTGAAGCAGGCTGTTCCCCTGCAGCCCATGGAGTACCACGGTGGAGCAGGGTTCCACACTCCAGCCCGTGGAGGGGACCATGGTGGAGCAGGTGGACCTGCACCGACAGAGGCTGCGGCCTGTGGAAAACCCCTGCTGGAGCAGATTCCGGGCTGGACCTGTAGCCCGTGGAGAGGAGACCACGCAGGAGCAGGTGACCTGGCAGGAGCTGCTGCCCGTGGGGGATCCAGGTTGGAGCAGTTTGTTCCTGAGGGAGGGACCCCGTGGTACGGACCCATATCTGGAGCAGTTCTTGAAGAGCTGCTGCCTGTGTGAAGCCCACGCCGGATCAGTTCATCAAGGACTGCATCCTGTGGGAGGGACCCCACAGCACAGGGGACGAGAGTGATCGAGAAGGAGCGGCAGAGAAGAAGCGCTATAGACTGACCATAACCCCCATTCCCCCATTCCCCTGTGCCGCTTGGGGGGAAGAGGTAGAAGAGGGTGGATGGGGGGGGAGGTACTTTTGGTTTCTTTCCTTTGTTTCTCACTTCTCTAGCTTGTTAGTAATAGGTAATAAATCTTACTGTCTCCCTATGCTGAGTCTGTTTTGCCTGTCACGATAATTACTGCACGATCTCCTCATCCTTATCTCAACCCTTGAACCCTTTTCATTGTATTTTCTCCATGTTCCTCTTTGAGGAGGGGGAGTGAGAAAGCAGATGTGATGGAGCTTGGCCACCCACCCAAGTAAAACCACCACAAGATGGGAAAAAGGCACACCAAGCATTTATGCTTAAGAAATAGGAAGAGGGGGACCTATGCAATTATGAATAAATTATAATTACATAACTTTTTTTTTTCCTCCTGGGAATTAAAGGCTGGAACAAATAATCAAATTATTTTCAAATAATCTATAACATAAAAAGGAGAGAAATAACAGGGAGCAGGGTTTCATCAAAAGTAGAACTGTGTCAAATGCATTTAACTTCTTTCTATAACAAAGTAAATTTGTCTTAGGGGTAGGAGAACAGAAGAGAAAGTTTTATACCCTGAGGTCTTAATGAAACTTCTAAAATAGACTGAAACACACTGGAGAAAATATATTCAGGGTAGGCAAACTCAAAGAATGCATCAAGTTGGGTCCCTCCAGCAGTTCTAGTAGCGCACAGCCTGGCAGCTTGAGTACTACATAACTTTTCACATATGATTTGAAGGATTTGTAGGCATAAGAGATTACAAAGAGACAGACAGCAATGTGCTTAATGAGTGAAAAAAAACAATTCTGTAAGAACAAGTGGAAATCCATATAAAGATCGAATCCAACACAAATATAGGCTAGGGATCGACTGACAAAGCCCTTCATCAGAAGGGACCTCAGCTCTGGAAAGAATAAAAGGATAATTATGCATCATTAGCCTGAGACAAAAAGACACCACCACAGCAAGACACCTGATATCTTGGGATATTAGGATCACAGCCTCAGAGAACAAAGTCTTCCAAGCTCTGTAATGCACATGTGCAGGCTCTCAGCTGGGTTTCTACATTCAGCTTTGGACACTGCACTTCAGAAAGAAAAAAGAATGAAAAAAGACAAGGGCTGATTAAAGACTGCCTAGAAAAAATGTCAAAAAAAAAAAGGCTAAAAGGGTCCCTTGGCAAACATGAGAAGAATGAGTGGGGCTTGGTTCTCTCTTTGCAGCAGCCCCTCAGTGGAGGAAGGGAATCAGTTCTGCAACTTTACTGCTTGTCCTACTCAAGAGAAATGGATTTATATGGAGCAAGAGAAAGCATAGAATCATAGAATCATCTAGGTTGGAAGAGACCTCCAAGATCACCTAGTCCAACCTCTGACCTAACACTAAGTCCTTCACTAAACCATGTCACTAAGTTCAACATCTAAACGTTTTTTAAAGACCTCCAGGGATGGTGACTCAACCACTTCCCTGGGCAGCCCATTCCAACACCAGATCCTCCTATCCAGATCCTCCTGCAGAGCCTTCCTGCCCTCGAGCAGATCAACACATGCACCTAACTTGGTGTCATCTGCAAGAGAACTGGCCCTAATACTGAGCCCCTGGGGGACGCCACTAGTGACCAGCCTCCAACTGGATTTAACTCCATTCACCACAACTCTTTGGGCCCGGCTACCCAGTCACTTTTTAACCCAACGAAGTGTACGCCAGTCCAAGCCATGAGCAGCTAGTTTCTTGAGGAGAATGCTGTGGGAAACTGTGTCAAAAGCCTTACTGAAATCAAGGTAGACCACATCCACAGCCTTTCCCTCATCCACTAAGCACATCAAGATCTACAGCAAAGGTTAGTAAAAGCACAGTAAAGACTGTTAAAGCCTGAACAGCCTACTGGAATACTCCAACACTTAAGTTTTTTTGTTTTAAGGAAAGTTTGGATCAAAATTTAGCAGTGGTTAACACAAAATGAATTGTGACATTTTGCTGTCACAAAACCACCAGTTTAGGAACACTAAACCAGTGTTTCTGTTAACATTCATCTCAAAGCATGTCTTACTTTTAAAATTCAGCAGAAATACTGAATCAGAATACTTTAATCAGAAGTTTTGTTTAACACCGAATCACCTCATGGACCTTGTACTCTCTTAGACAAAAAGATATCTAGGGAGAGGCATCAGTGAACCTCTTGTCCTTTCTAGTATGCTTGTGCACGTTTTCCATAGGCACAGAACTAAACTCTTTTGCTTGCACACGCAACAAAACAACAATGGAAGTTCCCTATCTTATTGGATGCTAATGGTAGCCTTCAATTTCCATGTCACACTGATAGTTTTGACCTAAATTCATTCTGCTCAAAAGTAAAGTAACACAGTACTTGTTATCTGGGAAAGAATTTACAATCCAGATAAGCCAAGGGAAAAGCCATTTCTGCTATGGCACTTCAGATGCCTTCCCAGACAAAAACCTTGTCTTCCCAAACATTTGCAACAGCTCAATTAGAGAAAGAAAAGTTCTGCCACTGATCGATAGATACTGTAAAATTATTTATTAAAAAAAAAAAGCAGCTATATAAGAAACTAGTACTTCTAAATGAAATATATTAACTCTGCACTTTGTACCTGTATTGGTAATAGGCAATATTTTATCATCTACAGAACATGAACACACCACATGTTTTCTTTCTGTGGGCATACAGACACATAAAAGCAAAAGATTTGTAAAAACAAACAACAACAACAACAACAACAAAAAAACTTTGGGGGGATTAATCTCTGTTTTCTAAAAGCAACAGTGTTTATACTGCTGAAGAAAATGTCACAACCTTTTCCTTTTGACTTCCCAGATCAAGATTATTTATTTTTAAAACATGCTGCGGTTCTATACAGTATTTTAGATTGTTTTTTGTCTGCAAAACATCACAACTGTAACAAGAAAAAGAAATTAAACCTTCAGCCACAGATCTAAAACCCAGGAAACACAGAGAAGGAGGGAAGCAATTCTCCATCCTACTTCTTGAAGCTGCAGTCGAACTTTGCTAATGGCTTGAATCCAATGGGCTCTCACTGGAGAAAATGGTGGTGGTTCATTGTCACCGTGGTAGCTTAAGAACAAGAAACAGAAAATCACTATATGGCAAATACTCATTTGTAATGTTAAAGATTCAGCATTACATAGTGCAATCACAGCTTCAGCTCTGGAAGCTGCAGTAACCAACAGACTCCTTGCAAACATAGCCCTGCACGTTATGTTAAGTGAGAAACTAAAGCATAGATTTCCTCATGTACAAGAACTGTCTTGGAAACTGATGAGCTGAAAAATAAAAACTAGGAGACAATCCTAGTCTTTTTGTGGAAAATCCACATAGATAAAAGCTTAGTTTAAAGTATTTTCATTATTAAAAATAGCCCCAGAAGAAAGATGTCATCAGTCAGATCATCAGGAATGCTGTCCAAGATACCTGATCAAGCCAATTCAGCACAGTGGTATCACAGAATGACAGAATTGTGGGGTTGGAAGGGACCTCAAGAGATCATCAGGTCTAACTCCCCTGCCAAAGCAGGTTCCCTAGAGCAGGTTGCCCAGGTAGGCTTCCAGACGGACCTTGAATATCTCCAGAGAAGGAGACTCCACAACCTCCCTGGGAAGCCTGTTCCAGTGCTCCGTCACCCTCACCGTGAAGAAGTTCTTTCGCATGTTGGTGCGGAACTTCCTGAGCTCCATTTTGTGGCCATTGCCCCTTGTCCTGTCCCCACAAAGCACTGAAAAGAGGTTGACCAAATCCCTCTGTCTCACACACTTAAGTTATTTGTAAACATGGATAAGATCCCCTCTCAGTCTTCTCTTCTCAAGGCTGAAAAGACCCAGGTCTCTCAGCCTCTCTTCATAGGGAAGATGCTTCAGGCCCCATATCATCTTTGTGGCCCTCCGCTGGACTCTTTCCAGGAGATCCCTGTCTTTTTTGTACCGGGAGCCCAGAACTGGACACAGTACTCCAGGTGAGGCCTGACCAGGGCAGAGTAGAGGGGGAGGATCACCTCCCTTGACCTGCTGGCCACATTCCTTTTAATGCACGCCAGGATCCCATTGGCCCTCTTGGCTACCAGGGCACACTGCTGGCTCATGGTCAACCTGTCATCCACCAGGACCCCCAGGTCCTTCTCCTCAGACCTCCTCTCCAGCAGGTCGTCCCCCAACCTGTACTGAAACATCCGGTTGTTCCTTCCCAGGTGCAGGACTCTACACTTGCTCTTATTAAACCTCATTTGGTTTCTTCCTACCCAGCTCTCCAGCCTGTCCAGGTCTCACTGAATGGCAACACAGCCTTCTGGTGTGTCAGCCACTCCTCCTATACTAACTGCATAGAAAGAAGCAGACAAGATTTTCCATCCTCATGCCTGTTGCAGGTCCCTTCTAACCACTGTCTCTTCCCACTCCTACTGCTAAGGATTTAGAGCCTCTTTTCAGTGGAAAGGTTGGCAACAAGGCTCAGGTGTGTTTTTCCTAATCACTGTGCCTTTCTCACTCTGCTTTTTCCTACAGCTTTTCAAGAGGGCACAGGTATCTGGCAGCAATGCTTCACCTTTGCACCCCACTACACATTTTATACTCCCTGTCTTCATGATACATTGGGCCTTTGATTGTATCCCTTCCTTTGTATGCTGTTGATGTGTCAATCACCCTGACATGCAACAGGCACTGCTGACAGCAGTTTTTACAATAGCTGATAGCAACAAGCATCCATGCTACACATCTAGTTCAGGTGCAAGTCCAGCGATCAAAGTTCAGAGCTAAGTTCCCTGTATATTCTATGGAGATAGGAATGTGTTACCACAGTGGATAGAAAGGGAGCCAGTGATGCAGTAATATCTAAGCTAGATGCCTAAATTAGCTTGGAATAGACTATGTGAATAACCATCCACGTAAGCAAATATAGGCCAGCTATTCTGGGATGAGACTCTGTAATGAGAAGAGGAAAGTGAGTCAGAGTTTAAGAACAGATTAACACTCTTGCTAGTCTTGTTTTCCTTTTTTATATCTTTAGTGTAAGGGTTGCCTAGACATGAACTGCTGTGGTTAATTCTTTCACATAAGCACAGTGACACCAGCATAACTGTACCCTCCATACTGTATTCCCCAAAGAGTACAGACAGGCAGACATCTTTCCATGAATCTAACTGATCCATCCATCTTAACCAGATGAAAATAATCCCTCATGCTCATGAAAATATAACGATATCCACACTAAGGGATGCAATGATTTAACTACCTCAAGAAAAGATAGTTACTGTCAAACCTAAGTGGTGGAATTTGAAATTCCTGTGAAACCTGTACATAATCCAGAGCATTACTCCTCCAAATGTAGCTGAAATACTTCTGAGGACTGTCTTCAATACTGTCAACAGCTTGTAAAGTCCAAGTGCAAGGACAAGAAAAGCTGCCATCATGAGTTACAGCAGCATGTCAATTCACGTGGTTAGTCTACAGCCTGCAACTACATAAACAGTAACTCTAGCTGTGATAGCTTACTATACAAGAAAAGACCAAATGCAGCTCCAACCATCACTAGATGGCTGTTCATGCGTGAGACTGATAACACACAAGCAATAAAAGCAGCTATCTTTGGACTAAACTACATTTATCAAACACCAGGAAACAACAGAGACAAATCCTCTTTGAATTAGTTGAAAAGATCTCAGAACTAGAGCACTTCACCTACCTCACTTGGGCTCTTGCATCAACATCCTTGGGCTTGTCAAGTTCCAGGGGTAACTTAGCTGCAGAGTGATCTGTATGCTTCTCCTCCGTCTTGCAGACCTTCTCCTCCCCTCCTTTGCTGCGAGGCTCCTCTTGCTCCCTGAGCCATATCTGGCCATCCTTCTGGTAGCTGCCCGAACTGCAGTAGGAATGATTTGACTCTTTTCTGGTGATCATCATCTTGCTCAGAGCCATGGGCACTTTCATGGGAATGGTCCAGCTCACTTAGGTGAGAGCTTCCCTGGCTGACATTGCAAGAGGAGCCATATCTACTACTGCCAGTAGGACTATGAGTGAATAAGAAAGTCCATCAGATAAAGCAATTGCTTTGAAAAATGCAAAGCAATTTACACATCTAAAAACCTGCATAGGACACTAAATATACTAAAAAGATATGTTATGAAGTCATACCTAGCAATTTTGACCCCTGAACTAGGTCTAGACTTCTGAACTTCAAAACTTGGGTAGGCAATAGAAATACTTCATACACAGCCTACCACTACATCGATTATGTATGTTACAGAGTTACAAAAGTGTGCCTGGAACCAATTGATTACTTACCCATCCTACCTCAGCTAGACACTGCCAGTGAAGATATTCTAATAGCCAGAGAGGAATAAAAATGGAAACATGGGAATTCAGAGTAGAAGTGTTTGACTTCTACAGTTTCACTGCAGCTTTACCATGACCATTTAGGCTGTTAATAAGAAGTTAACTTTGTTTATATTTATATAATATAATTATAATAAAATACACTGAAGTCAAGATTAAGGTTAAGACCATCAAACTTAAAAACCTTTTACAAAAGCAGAGCAATTGTTCACAAAGGGATGCTGCATATCTCACTCCAATAAAGCTCTCTCAACAATTTCATTTATGAAAAAAGCAAAACAAAACAGAAAAAAAACACACCACCACAGGGACGTGATCTCTATGACTCCAGACACCACTTCCAGAACCGAATCCCCAGAATCCTCACACAAATTACAGTGGATGGAAATTTCTAAATTTCTCATGCAGTCAGGAAAACTATGGCTTAGCCATGATAAATATTTCAATCCAAGAATTAAGCAGCACAAATGTTTCTCTCACTTTTACAGTAAGGAGAATTTGAAGCCAGACAGGAAGTTTGGGGAGTGCAGTGCAGCAACTGTCAGATCAGAGACAGAACCACTTCCACTTACTAAATGCATTATCTGTGGGTGATGCAAGTCTCTGGTTCAAATTTCAATGGCAATTTTAACTGGACACATGCACAGGTCTGAATACAGCCTCATGAAATACTGATACTTTCCTTTAGTAGCTTCCCTAACTGCATGAAATAACTTTTGCAGAGATTTTAGGAAGAGCAAGCATTAGAATACCTTCACTGTTATCTCAAAAAATGTTTTACAAGCTTCAGTAATGTGAAATGAACCTATTTAGTTCTATAATATATTAGCAGTAAGTTAATATCAGAGGCTTGGGCAGCGTCCCATGCAAAAGTCAACAGTTTCATAAAAAAACTCCTTGGTCCTCTTATCTCCCAGACTCGAGTCTCAGTGTTCGCCCTTCAAACCCTCTATTTACACAAATTGCTGGGCCCTTCCTTTGCATGATACAAGAACTATGTACACTAATCACTCTGTTTTTCTTAAATAGAAGGTTACATTTCATCATGCGGCCCTAGCATTGTTCCATACTGACACGAATCAAATTAACACATTTCACAACAAGAAAGCAAAAGTGAATTGTACACAGCAGAATTAACACACAAAGAACTAAATTTCTGAAAGGCTAATGAAATTAGCACTGAAAGCATTTCATTCTACAGGACAGTGCAAGAACATGGGAAATCCAATCACACTTACAGAAAAGTGAGCAGAGAAAGTGAAGAAAATAGTATAAGGGCTTGGGCATTACTAGTGATCGTGGTTTACCACATCCCCTGTGACCTCTATCAGTGATACTAAAAACACTTAAATATGGATGGGACTGAGCTACTAACATCAGACACCAAGGCTAACATCTACTGCTGCAGTACTGCATTATAAATGGTCAATCAGTTGAAACCATTTATTATGCCTCATTTGTAACTACCTTTTCTCATTCAGTTGTTCTACACTATTCAGATCTGTAGGCTGCGTGCTAGGATGAAGCGCAGCTCCATTAGGAGCAGAATCAAGCTCAGTTTCTTTCAGTTCAGGCTGCTCTGGTGCATACTCATCTTCCTGATCTTTCCGCAATTCACTGGAAATCACATTCTGCTCATCTTCGGGCTCTTTATCAAACTTCTCTCCCAGCTCTTTGTTGGATGCATCATCAACAGTGCTTGCACCATATGGTTCTTCAGAAAGTTCATTGTCTATAGTGTCAGGCTGCTTTGAAGACAAGTTTTCTTCTATATTTGCATCAGTCAGTTGATCTGAGACTGCAGATTTTGAGTTTTCATCTGAACTGATTGTTCTTAACACCTTGCCATCTGGTTTTGACAAAGCCTGTGGTGGTATATGTGGTTCCCTTTTGGCAGAGGTCTCCCTGTTATATTTTTGCCACAAAAAGGAGAAATCTAGCTTTTTCCCAAATACTGTTCCTTGGGCACTCTTGGGCTTTCTCACCTTTTCTTCGCTGCCTCCTTCAAAGAGAGTCAAAGAAAGTTTCTTAAAGCTGGACATGAGGCCCTGATCTGCCCCTGTTTTATTAACAGAAGGTGGCTGCTGAGAGACGAAAGACCCAAATGGCTTTCCACTATCAGCAGATGACATAAAGCTGAATTTTGGCAAACTGGGCATGCTTGGTATTTCAAAGACCATTTTATTGCTGTTTACATCTGTAGGAGCGTTATTAGGCTTACCCTGTTTCTTCAACTCACATTCAGAAGAAATCCCTTCCACAGGTATCTCATAAAGTGACAGAGGCTTCTCTTGTCCAGCAGTTTGGGGTTCTACCTTGCTTGTTTTTTCTTCATCCAGATGAAGGTTGTGAACACTGGGTTCATCAACTGGAGCTATGTGTTCTCTGCCATCACTACTGATCATGCCTGACTGATCAATGCAAGCATTAGCCTGATCCCCTGGAACAGCAAGTTCAAGTGTAGCACTCTTTGATTGAGAAAGGTCTGTGTCTGTCCCATTAACTGGGGATTCAATTTCCAGTTCAAGCCCACCACTAGAGCCAGTCTGAAGGGAGTCAACAGCTGCTTTGTCTGTAGAAGCATCTTGTTCCTCTGTTACATGTGAAGACACATCTAGTTGGCGCAGACTTACATTAGTCTGGTCAGTGGCCTCAGGCTGCTCTGAACTGACTTCACTACTGAAATCAGACTGGCATGGTTTAGCATCTATCATCTCAGAGGGCTGTGCATCACTATTCAACTGCAGGGCCCCCAGGACTTGATTTTCACTAGAGACCACTGCTTCTGGAGTGATCCTCAGAGGTTCCTCTTCACAGGTTTCCAAGTTCCTATTTTCTTCATTTTCTTCATAGGAGATTCTTTGGTGTTATCTTCTACTGAAACAGGCAATATGTCCTGCTTCAGAGAGCTTGACATATCTATTTCAGACTCTCTGGTTGCAACACTATCTTCTGTCTTCCTAGAGTCTTTTGCTGGAACAGACCCAATGACATCTTTCATTTTGCTGCTTTGAGGTTTAGGGGTGGATTGTGGAGGCATCTCTTTTGGAGATTCTTTTTGACCTTTGAAGATGCCAAAGAGATCATTTGAGAAAGCTGGTGCTGGACCACTTGGGAGGGATGAGAAACTAAAGAAAGAGGAGCTTTTCTTCTGTGCAGTAGGAGGTGCAGGAGCTTGTGGTTGAGAAAAGAAACCAGACAACGTTTTAGGTGGTTTCATTTTTGTCATGCAGCTAGAAAATATTTCAACTGAAGAATCCAGTACCAATTTATCACCCTCAGATTCTTTAGGTTTGTTTTACAAATTAGATGCCTCAGGTGTTTAAGAAAGAGAGTGTGACTCTCGTGCCTGTTGTAACCTGTCAACAGGAGTTTGTTTGGATAATTTATGTTCTGGCAACTCACATTGTGCATATACTTCTTCAGAGGCTACTTCATTTTTTATGTCACTTGTAATATTTGAGTCATTTATATTAATTGAATCCATTTTACCATCTAAGGCTGTACTATAATCTTTATTTTCAGAAGCTTGTTCTTTTGAAGAATACGTCTCTTCTTTGTCAATAGGAAATTCACTGTCCATCTTCCCTGTGCTACCCAGCGCATCATCTTCTGCCCCTAAGGAAACAGTCTGCTCATCCTGAGAATGCTCCTGCACATTGGGAGTCTGAGGGTAAGGACCAGAAGCAGCTGAGCTGATAACGGCAGTGTCATCAGTCTGAGGCTTTTTAAAGGGTTTAAGCCTCTCTTCAACTACCTCAGCAACACTTTCTGCATTTTTCACTGCCAGCATTTCTGATTTATTTTCTCTCATAGTGACTTTATTAAACATTTGTTTTCCAGTCACTGCTGCAATATCATCATCAACTTCTTTTTATTGTCTGCATCTTGCTGGCTGGCATAACTTTAAAAAAATGTTTCCTCAGGCTCAGGGGCCAGGTGGCTCTGATTTGGCTGTGGCTGACTGGGTTCATTAATACTCACATGTCGTTCAAGATGCCTGGAAGCCAGCACTGCTTTAACAGGTCCTTCTGCTCTTATGGGCCTGCCATCTGGAGCAGTTTGGCTCAGTTGAGAAGGAGATTTTGTTAACCCTGCTTTTTTAACACGGATGTTTTCATTCTGATTTAATTCCAGCTTTTCATTTCTAGCAACCTCCAAACTAAGATCCAATGAAGTATTTCTTCTCAGTTGTGATGTAACAAGAAATTTTTGTCCTGCCTGTGCCTCATCTTATTTCCTATTTGGTACAAGTGATAAAACATTAGTGTTATCTTCCGATGATTTGGACCATGTGTCTGCTCTCTTCAAAGAAGAATCTTCTGATGTCTCCGAGTCAGGACCTGAAGACTTTCTAATCAGTCCACCCAATGCAGAAAATAAAGAGGTAACTTTTTTCACTGGCATTTTCTTATCTTCTTTAGTCTTTTTTGTTTCTGTTACTCTTTCAGTAGTTGCTACAGCTTCTTCAGCTTTAGGAGTAGATTGAAACAGATGGAAAACAAAGAATCCTGATGATCCACCCCCAGCAGTTGTCACAGGGACAGCCTTATCCAGTTCCTTGGTGTGGACTTCCTTACTCAGCGATTTATCACAAGCCCCTCTAGAATGTGTTCTAAGATCAAGGGTTACCAAAGATTCCTCGGAATAATTCTGGGTTTCCTTTTCAGGTCTAAAATTGACTTTGAGTTTTTGAAGTTTATAACCTGAAAAGTCTAATGGCTGCTCTCTCTGATAATAAATAGACTCTTCGAGCATCTGTGAAAATGTCTCCAAATTCATGTTCATTAACTGATCACTCCTCTGCAAAGCTACTGACAAATCCAGAGGTTTATATGTTGAATAATCATCTAAAAACTCTTCTTCAGCAAACCAAAACAGCTCATCTTCATTGCCAAGAGGGACTTTAAAACCACAAACAGAAATTGTGTTGTCTTCCAGCACAGCTCTTGGAATGGAACCCATCTGAAAAATATAATCCCAGCAATCCGGGTAGTAATAAGTCTCCGGAGCACACACACAAACTTACTGCCCAGTGGGATCAGTGATCAGTAAATACACATACTGGCTATTGCTATACACATACCCACAATCTCCATCTTCTGATGGCCACCATACACCCTGCTCAAGCATCATCAGCCACTCCTGATAGTCCTGGCTATAGGATGAGTACATAAAGCTCTCATTCATACTTAAAGTCTTTTGGTCGATTAGGGTCCACATAGTTCCATCACAGCTAGAGGAGTAGCTTAAATCCATTGGCAACTCTTCTAATGAGTAACTGCCATCTCTTTCAAATGGTGGAAAGTTACTGTAACTTTAATTGAGAGAATTAGCAGTCCACACATCATTTTCTTCTGAACAAATATCTTGAAACATTAATTGGTCAAATGACTCATATGACATCACACTTAAATCCAAACTTTGTCCATCAAAATTGGCATTAGTCTGCCAATCCATCACATTTGCATTTCCATCCTTTTCACAAAGATTCACTACCATATAATTTTCAGGCCAGTCCAAGAACTGAGGGGACAGAACAGAGTTCTGGTTTAATACATAGTAAACTGGCAGGGCTATTTCACGAGCGTCAACAAGTTCCCCCACTTCATATTCCCATTCAAAGCTAGAGTGACTTATTGTTTCCTGATAAGCTGAGTACTGCTCTGTAAGGTTATGGTTTTTATTAGTCAATTTAAGAAATTCATTTGACTCTCTTTAAAAAGGTTGGAAAACTTCTAGATTCTGCATTCTGATAAGTGACTTGCCTACTCTTTACAGACTTTCCAGATAAGTTGTGTACCTTGGCTTGAGGATTTAGATCATCAGGGAGCACAGAATGCTCAGCTGGCTTATTTACTCTTGTGCTGGGCAGGTGGTCAGTAGTTTTGGAAGATTCCATCATTTTCACATTATCCAGTTTCTCCTTTGGTGTGGACAGCAGATTTTTTAAGAAGCTGGAAGTTTCCTGGTTTTCTACAGTGCTGCTTTGAGTATCAGAAGTCATTCCTGAGTCATTGGATTTTCTCTCCAAGTTAGAATCCTCACTTCTATTAAAAAGTGTCATGAAGCCAAGAGAGTTTGATTTCACCTTCTCCTGCTTACATTCAGACACATTTTAGTTTGAAGCAAATTTAAATAAACCAGAAAATAATCCAGAAGAACTGCTTTTCTGGCTATCACTCCCATTTTTAACAGTCAACTCATGGTTATTGGCAGTGTTTTCATTGGAAGAAATGTGAAGAAATCCAGAAAGAAAACCTGGTGGGTGCTTCTGCATATCATTTGCATTTGCAGCTTCTGGCCCTCTGTCTGAAGGGATGTCATTTAAGTTTGCATTTAGTCCTTTTGTTAATCCTCCTTCTAAATTTCTAGGTTCTTCTTGAGCATTCTTAGTTCTCTTCTGCTCTCCTGCAACCGTAAAGGTAAGAGAGGCACTCTCCTGGTGTTTATTTCTGTTTACTTGGGCACTAGATAAGTTTTCTTTATTCATGTTTTTTGTTTAAGATCTTCTTGTGATCTGATAAATTTGGAAAAGAGCTAGATTTTAATGAAATGGCATTTTCTAAATTATTGCTTCTGTTTTCAAGCAAAGAAATGTCACTAGAACTCTGATGACTTGTTTGGTCCTTAGAAGTTGCTACATTTTCTGCAGAGGAAAATTTAAATAATGAAGGAATAAAGCTACCTTTCTCCTTTGTACGTTCTTCCTTGTCTGAAAAACCCAACCCACTGAAAAAAAGGAAGTAAAAGGAAATGGATGTTCTTCACTTGATGAATTGTTTTGTCTTACATCTTCCTCAGATTTATAGCCTTTAAAAAGCCCAGGTGTATTTTCTTTTTCTCCTGGTTCAGCAGAAGTAAGTAACAACTGACTGAAAGACTTTCTGAGTGGACTGAAAAAGCATTCAGGTGCTGCACTGTTGTGGTTTAACCCAGCTGGCAGCTAAACACCACACAGCCGTTCGCTCACCCTCCCCCCTCCCTCTCTGGGATGGGGGAGAGAAATGGGAAAGTGAAGCCTGTGAGTTGAGATAAAGACAGTTTAAGACAGGAAAATAATAATAATGATAATAATAATAAAAGTACTACTAATAATAATGTGTACGAAACAATTGATGCACAATGCAATTGCTCACCACCCACTGACAGAAGCCCAGCCTATCCCCGAGTAGCCGCCCCCCCACCCTTGCTAGCCAGCCCTATACATTGTTCAGCATGCTGTCAGATGGTATGGAATACCCCTTTGGCCAGTTTGGGTCAGCTGTCCTGGGTCTATCCCCTCTCAGCTCCTGCTGCACCCCTAGCCTGCCTGCTGGCAGGAGAGAACAAGGAGCTGAAAAGTCCTTGGCTTGGAGTAAGCACTGCTCTGCAACAATTAAAACATCAGCATGTTATCTGCACTCTTCTCATCCTAATCCAAAACATAGCACCCTACCAGCTACTAGGAGGAAAAATAACTCTGTCCTAACTGAAACCAGGACAGAACTCAAGAATTCAACCTAGAAGACACATTGACTGTGCCTCTGTATTGAAAACTGACCTGACCTTTTGCATATGATGTAGGTGAGTCACAAAAAACTGACTCCACAATCAGTAAGACTGTAAAGTAGGTATGTTTATTCAGCGCTGGGCAGCACGGGGGGTAGTCCCACCAAAGTCATGCGCACAATTCGCTCGCTTGCATTCTCTTTTATCCCCTAAAATATTACATATGCATTAAGTTTCGCAACACATCTATGCATATTCATTTCCTAGCTCCGCCTAGCCCCGGTTTGTATGCTAATTATCTTATCTGTCTTTCTGCGCTTGCGTAGTACTCTCTGCTGGTCATCCGGGTGGTCATCGGGATGAAGTAAGACGTCTTCATCAGAGTTGAACTTTTCACCTCGTCTCCCTGCGCATGCTCTCTGAGACCTTGGTCACAATCTGGGCCATAAGGTTGGTTTGGTCCTGTTCTTTGGGGTCCGAGGGGCTCCTGTTATCTCGAGGCCTTGCATGTTTGACATTCTTTATCTTATCCTTTTATAAACAGTCCTCCTTACCTCTAAGCCCTTTTATAAACAGTCCTCCTTCTCTCTGAGCCCTTGGTCACAGTCTGAACCATAAGGTTGTTTTGATCTGGTCCTTGGGGTCCCAGGGGCTCATCTGGAGGCCTAAGCACAGCACAGGCACAGTACATCACAAATGTAGCACATATTAAGCAATGAACGTTGCCTACATATTTATTCTTAATCAGTCGCTCTCTAATTTCTAATCCCATGTTTCAGTCCCCCCTTTTCTGGAAAATCTAGTAAATTCTTTTACTTAATACAACAATTTTCTTCCCAGTCTCTATATCTATCCCCTAATGCCTTGCCATGTACTTTCGTCAAGGAAGTTAATATCGCCATTCGTTGTAACAATTTCCAATTCCAAACAAGTATTACAAAAGACAATATTAAACTTATGCCAAATATCAATAAAACAATAATTGGGTGACATAATGTGTTCAAAATCCCAGTTGCAGTTGGCGACCACCCAAAGAGTGCATCCCACCAGTTGTAATTTGTGTCTTGTTTTACTCTCTGCAAAACTCTGCTTATTTCCTTTGTATCATGATGGACAGTGATGAGAATCTTCTCTCCCTTTTCCTGAATGCTTTTTTTAAAAAAATTTTGATTAGGTCTTGGTGTTTAACTAGTTGCTTCACTAAAGTGAGGTTCATCCCAATAGGTGTAAGTAATAACTTGTGATACATTGTGTTGTTAGACTTGATCAACTGGTGGGATATCACACCCGATGATTCTAACAAAGTTACAAATACAAAAGTTAGAATGATTTTTGCTAGGGAGAGTTACGTTTTCCTTATCTACCTCTACAAAAGCACAAGCAGTTCTTAAACACACACACCCTTGACCAATATATACAAGCACAGTCTTTTGACTAGTATTTGGATGAATTTTAAAGTGGAAAACACCTTGCTCAGTGTCAAGACATACATCCTGAGCATCAATTGTGTTGCTTTCACAAATAAATCCTTGTTGTTCCCGGGTAACACATGATTCCAGATTTACAGACTGCCATTTCCCATTCCCCATCCGTGCCCATGTTCTATGCTCCGAGGGACAGAGTACTGTCTCCTCATGGTTTAATCCTAGTGCAATGATGGGGTGGATAACATAAACTGTGGCATTATGTATAGTAAGCACAAAGGCAGTAGCCGTGTTAACAATGGGATCATAAGTAAAATTTACCAGAGTCCACCAAGACTGGAACTTCCTCTCAAAATCATTGGCATTGTCCCAAACAGCCTTTCAGACTTGAACCAGGAAAACGCCTTCACTTCCTTCCCTAATGATCAAGGCAGCTGTTGCCTGCATCCATAACTGTGCTTGTATACAACTAAAAGCTAAAGATACCTTATCTTGAACCATACTAAGTGCATCTATTATTAGTTTGTGGTCTTGGTCTTCAGCCTTTTCCCATTTCAGTAACACCTTTGACACTTGCCATTGGCTAGTTCCCAATGCCAATAAGGATGATTGTAGGGGCTGTTTTAGTTTTGTCAAACCACTTGTTGCTGTGGCCAGTTTATTCATTAATATTTCTGAATCAATTCCATTTAAAACTCCTAATCCTCTTCCTAGCATTCCAGTTGTCTCTTTGTGTCCTGCCCCTGAGGTGTGCTTGCTTTTGTGACCATATCGTCCAGCCAAAAACAGCTAATTACTACAGTCTGTGTTAATATAAAATTATACCAACAATCTAATTTACCTGGGCGGATACAACCTTCTTATTGGCCACTTTTGGAAATCGGTTTTACTAAAACCCCCGTTATTTTCTCGTGGGTTGTTCCATTAATCATTCGGCACCCTATTTTAATTTCGTCCCCTATGGTTCTTTGGTGTGTCCACTCTTCCCCTAATTTTTGCCATTCTGATAATGTATGTAAATGGTCATCATTTGTTCACCAAATAACCACAACTTCTAACTTTCCATTAATGCTCTTATCCTCTATTGTTAAGGCTTCGGACCAAGGCCACTCACCATTCTCTATTGTCATAGAGGCACCTTCCAATTCTTGAATCACAATTACATCTATAAGCCACAAAAATAAAACGATTCTGTTAACTAAATTTCTGCTAATTATTTTACTAAATACTCCCGACCGTAATGTCCTCATTTTGCTTGACTAAGCTTTAGTTTCAGTTCACCGTGACCTGGCGTTACTTTCCAGGGGGCTTCTGGAGCTTTCTTCACTCGAGAATGGTGAATCCAGGCACTCTGTTCCTTGATCTTAATTGCGGTGAAGGTAGTAAGGAGCACCTGGTATAGTCCTTCCCACTGTGGTTTCAAAGTTTTCTCTACAAGAGACCTCTCGGGCTTTGGCAGTCCTACTAGGGAAAGCCTCTGGCCATCCTGAAAAGGTATCTGTTAACACCAGTAAATATCGACACCCCCCTTTTCTTAGAAGTTCAGAAAAGTCAATTTGCCACTGTTGCCTGGGCCTATGGCCTTTTTCAATTTGACCCAGTTTTGATTTGGGGGGTATTTTGGGGGTTAGTCTGGAGACAAATATCACATTGTTATTTGAGTGATAGTAGCATATAAGTTCTTGGCAATAATTTTTCAAATTAGGTAGTTATACAAAGCGTCTATTCCTCAATGTGTCTTCCTGTGTTTTTCCTTTACTGGTGACCACAGTAAATTGGAGGGGATGACTAGCTTCCCCTTCTCTTCTTTGGTAATAGCCCATCCCTCTTGGTTATATTTTCCCTTTTGACTTTCGATTAATTTTCTATCCTTTTTGTTATATACAGGCTTACCTTCAAGGGGAATCTGCCCATCTGGAATCAGGGCTCCTTCAGTTGCTACCTCATTTTCTGCTGCTTCTTTTGCCTCTCTGTCCGCCAGATCATTTCCTTCCTCCAATTCTGAGCTCACCTTCTAGTGTGCCTTAATGTACATCTCATTATTTCTTTTGCATGTTTGATTTTTTTTTTTTTCTGGCAAGTTCAGCAGTCCTCTAAGCACAGTTATTTTCCGGCCCAAGGTGAACTTGCGTGCTTCCTGGATATTTAGCACCATTGCTGCAATGGCTCTGAGGCATCCTGACCATCCCTTGGTGGCAGCATCCAGCTGCTTAGAAAAATAAGCAACTGCCCTTCGATATGGGCCCAGGTCCTGTGCTAGTATTCCCAGGGCAATCCCTGTCCAGGCCACACATGCTTCTTCTGTCTGGGTAGCTATTAGGAGGTCATCTACATACTGCAACTGCCTTCCTTCTCCTGATGGAGCTTCCCAGGTCTCCAAGTCCTTTGCAAGTGGTTCTCCGAACAAGGTGGGTGAGTTCTTAAATTCCTGAGGCAACCTTGTCCATGTGAGCTGTGTTTTGCGCCCACTCTTAGGGCTTTTCCAATCAAATGCAAAGATTTTCTGTCTGGCTTCATGGAGAGGGAGGCAAAAGAAGGCATCCTTCAGGTCTAAAACGGTAAACCAAGTTAGCTCTGGTGTTAAGCCTGTTAATCAATTATCAGGCTAATTCCTTCTCTGTCTTCCTTTTTCAAGGGGTACTGTTTAATTCTGACTGGCTGTTTTCCTTCCTTAAGTTTAATTTGTATTGGAAGTGCATTTTCCACCTTCCCTGGTACATTAGAAGATCATACTCCAGAAAACACTTGACTTGGGATTTCCTCACTAATTTCCTCTTTGGTCTCAATAGCTGTCAATAGCGAACTCAACACTTCCACAGATCTTTGATCATTTACCTCCAGAATAATCTCCCCATTTTTAAATGAAATGGTTGCTTGTAATCTTTCCAATAAATCTCTCCCTAGGAGTGACTCCAGGGAGTTGGGCATGTATAGGAACTTGTGAATGCCCCACTGTTTCCCATATTTATATTTCAATGGTTTGCAGAAATATGCTATTTCAGATTGGCCAGTTGCCCGCTTCACTACAACGTAACCATTCTCCATGGATACTAATGCTTTACACAAAACTGAATATGTTGCCCCTGCATCCACCAGAAGTTCCACCTCTTTTCTCTCCTTCCCCAGCTTCATTTTTATAACCAGTGGATCTGCTGGGGTAGATTCCTTTGGTCCTCTTCAGTCGTCTTTTGCACGCACGACCACCACCTCCCTTCCCCGGTTCCCTTTTCCATTTCTTTTCTGTTCCGGGCGTTCATTTTTCCAATGCCCAGATTTCTTACATAGGGCACATTGATCCTTGCCTAGCCGGGGCTGTTCCTGTCTGGGCCTCCTTTTTCCTTCTTCCCTAATAACTGCTATCAGCCTCTTCTGCATGTTTAATTGAGGAAGATAAAAGTCCTCTCTCCTTCCAAATTGCCCCGTGTGCACGCACCACACCAAAGGCGTATTTCAAATCTGTCCAAATGTTTGCCAGCTCAAGAGCTCTTATCAAGGTGATGATTTCCACCTTTTGGGCTGATGTTTGTTACCGCATATCCTGTGAGGCAAAATCCCTGGCGGACGAAGCTGCTGCCATCTATATACCAATCCTCCACGTCTTCTAGGGGTGTATCCTTTAAGTCTGGTCAGCTGGAGTATACTGTGTCCATGGTCTTGATGCAATCATGAATGGGTGATCTGGAAACTCTGTTACTGAGGAAAGATGCTGGGTTCACAGTATTAGTGCTGAAAAAAAAAATTAGTAAACTAATAGTCCATGATACACATTCCTTTTCTTCTTCAGTAGCTATCATTTGCATATTGCAACAGTGTCCCCTTTTCCCGAAGGTGTCTTTCAAACTTCAAGATCACAGGCTAGTTGTTTCCCAAATATGGTGGGGCTATTCTTGAACCCCTGTGGTAACACTGTCCAAATAATCTGAGTTTTCCGTCCTCTATTAGGATTTTCCCATTCAAAGGCAAAGAGTTTCTGGTTTTCAGTTGCCACGGGCAGGCAGGAAAAAGCATCCTTTAAATCTAGTACCATGAACCAAACTTGACTGTTTTTCTCATTTTGTAATTCCAAACATTTTTCCCAATTTAAATTTCAAGCATTGCAAAAAAAAAACAAACGCCTTTTCCTGCTGGCCAGTTGCTCCTATTACATTTACAGACTAATTAACACAGAGAAAGAAGCTTCCTTAACCAACAAAAATTCACACCTCTCCCTTCGTTCCCTAGCTTTATTTCAACCAGGGGACCTGCTGGGGTAGATGCCCCAGGTCCTCGGGGCCTCATCTGGAGGCCTAAGCGCAGCACAGGCACAGTACATCACAAATGTAGCACATATTAAGCAATGAGTGTTGCCTACATATTTATTCTTAATCAGTCGCTCTCTAATTTCTAATCCCATGTTTCACAGGCACTCAACCCCCTTTTACATAGGAACAGAGTGGGTGTCCTTCCTGAAGCTGGTAATTTATGCCTGTTAATGCTGTTTTGTTAACTGCTAAACAGCGTCCTGAACTCATTGCCCTTCAAGCCTGTTTCTCATGAGTTCTAGCTACTGATTTTCTCATTTTTTTTAGTTTGTGGTTTTGAATTACTGTTGTGGTTTAACCCGGCTGGCAGCTAAACACCACGCAGCTGTTCGCTCACCCTCCCCCCTCCCTCTCTGGGATGGGGGAGAGAAACGGGAAAGTGAAGCCTGTGGGTTGAGATAAAGACAGTTTATTAAGATAGAAAATAATAATAATAATGATAATATGTACAAACAAGTGATGCACAATGCAATTGCTTACCACCCGCTCACCGATGCCCAGCCTATCCCCAAGCAGCCGGCCCCCCACCCCGGCTAGCCACCCCTATATATTGTTGAGCATGACGTCAGATGGTATGGAATACCCCTTTGGCCAGTTTGGGTCAGCTGTCCTGGGTCTGTCCCCTCCCAGCTCTTGCTGCACCGCCAGCCTGCCCGCTGGCAGGACAGAGCAAGAAGCTGAAAAGTCCTTGGCTTAGTGTAAGCATTGCTCTGCAACAATTAAAACATCAGCATGTTATCAGCACTCTTCTCATCCTAATCCAAAACATAGCACCCTACCAGCTACTAGGAGGAAAAATAACTCTGTCCTAACTGAAACCAGGACATATACCCTGATCTTGAGGCTCTGAATGAAGTTCCCCATTAGCTCTATTTTGCTTCTTTCCCAGTCACCTGCAGTATGCTGATCCCTTAAGTGATTTGCAGAAGGCTGCTCCCTGGCAGCATTTGTTGCCTCTTTTATGGTGGCATCTGGCTGATCTGTAACATGATGCAAATCTGACTGCTTCTATGGCATATCCTGCTGCTTTGGAGCCAAGACACCATCAAAATTGGCTTTCAGACTGAAGGAACTGACAGAGTTTGTGAGCCTGCCAAAGACTGAAGACACAGAAGTGCTATTTGTGTTTACCCCGCCTCACTTTTAGTTTCACTCAGCTGTATCTCGGGAACCATACTGCTGGTCTTGGCTGCCATCTGTCCAGACAATCTCTCACTTCTGTTTGCCTCATTGGCTTTCACAGAATGGCTCTCCTCCTTGGTGTGATCCTCTTTTACAAGTTGTTTTGGCACTTCCTTCTCAGAGAAGATCTTTAAAGGATTAAACATGCCTAGAACAGAATTCATAACTGAATGCTGGTTCTGCTGTTTGCTGGCAGTAGTTTCCTGTGATTGCTGGAGATGATGTGGCGTAGAAGCCTTACTGTCCACCTGAGTGGTTTCTTGCTTGCTAGAATTTACATTTGGGGCTCTTTTATCACCACTCGCCTGGGATGGTAGCAAAGAGTGAATGGAGAACTTTGTGTCAGCTTTAATATCTGAGAGAGGAACTCTCACTTTTGGCCTTACTAGAAAATACATTTGAGACTCCACCTTCTGATGAGATTCTGGTTTCTGTCTTCTCTGGAGTGGAAGAAACAAGCTTTTCAACAGAGGCTGTGAGCTGCTTTGTGCTTGACCCCACCTTTTCAGTCAAAGAGCTGAACAGAGAATTCACAGTGTTCTTCACACCTGACAAGTCTGGAAGAGATTCAGATTTGCCCTTGGTACTCTCCTCTGCAGCAGGATGTTTGGTCTGTTCAGACTTCCTGACTTCTACTGAATTATCAGCATTATCCTGCTTCAGTGACATGCACTCAGCATTTTTTCTCTGGCAGCGTAGCAAATTTGCTGATTTCTTCTTCCTTTTCAGCCAAGTATTCTGAAACTGTTTCTACCAGACACTGAAGTTCATCCATCATGTCTACATACTCCTTGCTGGGTTCTTCAACAGGAGACAGTGTCAAGTCTTGCATAGGATAACCATGCTTGCTCCCTTCAGTCCTGTGCTTTTTATCACAGCTAGCCTTTAACTGGGACCCTGAATTTGCAGGATAATTAACAGTGAATTCTCTCAAATGGCTGATGTCAGAATCACACCATGTTTGTGAAAGCATTGCCAGTTCCTCCATTTCCTCATCTGAAATGGGTGAGTACTCTTTTAACCATTAAGTCATTTTTGTACAGACAAAAGATGGGATAAGCAGACAATCTTTCCTTATTTTCAGATCTGCTGGTATATTTTCCAGTCCTATCATATACTGGGAAATCATCATTAGGTTCAGAACTAGTTGCCACACCACTGAAATATTTTTTTTTCTCCCTAGGAAAGTGCAGACCTCCATTACTTTGCAGGCTCATTTGTTCAATCTCTTCAAGATTGCTGTATCGCAGCAGACTTTTTTCTTCTCCTATCTATTGTATCATACTCCTGAGGGTACCTATGGACATCTACAGATCCTGACTCCATACACACATTTTGGCAGCATCTTGATCTTTCACAGTGATTGAAATTTTCCCTTTTTGAGAGAGTTTGCATCTTTTTTATGTTTGCTTCCTGCCAACTTCTACTCTTATTACTTTTTTTCTAAGAATTCCTCTATTAGCAGTTTTCCTAGCTCTTCATAGTTATTCTCTTGTTCTTCTTCTCCATCTTCAGAATTAAATGGAATAATCCTGACTCTGTGATTTTTAGCTAGAGATCCTTTTCTAAGATGAAAAATAAAGGGGGTGGTAAGGAAAGTACAAGAGACAGAAAAAAAAAAGGAAAGGGGAAAACATTTATTTTTTTTTAAAAAAAAGCTTTAGAAAGGAGAGAAAAAAAGTCATGAAACACATGCATTAAATAAAAGAAAATTAAAATGAGAAACATTACAAAACTGAAAACCTGTCAATCTACCACCATTAAATTTCAATCAAACTGTCAAAAAAAAGCAGTATGGGTCATAATATTCCACCGGTTACAGTTGCACAGAATTTGTAAATGCCTGAGAGAGAACAGCTTTTTGTGATCAAGTGAGGGCACGCAGCCTTAGCTGTACCAGTACTCTGCTGCTACTTTTTCAGGCATGCTTAAAAAAGTCAGTTATTACAGTAATGGGACTACTTTAAGATACTGCACCCATGCACACCATTCCACTAGGCCATGCATGTATTTTGGTTACTCTAGGCAGCAGACTTCGATTTAGCAGTATTAGCAGTATTCATAAAACCCATGGGGCACTTTGTTTCTCCCAAGAGTGGATAAAGGGCAGTGAATGCATGCAGGGACTCAGCAATCACTGGACTCCAAGGAAGAAAATACAGAACAAAATACAAACTGTGCACACCATCAACACGAGGAGCTCCAGTTATGCCACCATTCCTGTTTGCTGTGAGTGCTCTCACTGCAATTAATGCACTCCCTCTGCACATGCCCTGCAGCGTGGACAGATGCAGCACCAGACCCCTGGCCTCACCTAGGGACAATTGAGCTCATGACTGTAGTTACTCTGGTTGTGGTGCCATGAGGCCTGGGGGGGAAGTGGCCAGAAGTCTGTGCAGAGCAAGGATGGACCATTTCTTTGGGTATCTGAGCCCCAAAACCTGGTACAAGTAGAAGACAGCCTTATTCTCTTCTGTCCTCCACCAAGGAAACTTAACCTCCAGCCTGCTGCCTACATGTGCACTGACAGCGATCTTCTCCCCTCAAGGGGCTCCTCCCAAAGCAAAATGAAGATCCTTGGTGATACCACTGGGTCAGAAGGCAAAACAACCCATTGGCAACTGATACTAGCCCACTGCCAGCCTGAGAGGCTTTTCAGGATCTGTACTTCCCCATTTACAATGCATCTAAACAGATCCAGCAACCCACATTGTCCATTGTGAGAGAACAGATTTAAGCAGCTAGTTTTGCTGTTAAACCAGCTAAAGCTTCCCAGAAACCCAAATACATGATCCTTGGGATTTCTGTATTAATTCCTAGCCCAGAATCAAAAGGATTAAATATCAGTTGATCACCAACCCAAAACCTAGTAGCAAGAAAGCTTCATGTTTGTCTAAATCTTCCAAGAGTTCCTGCCAGCCTACATAGAAATTAACAGGTAGTGGATGTAAAAAAAAATAATCAAAATGCTCATCTAAAAGGTGCACAGAAACTTTGTCTCACATCATTAGTTGTTGGGAACTAGGGAGCATGAAGGTGCACACACCCTGACACCATAAGAGCAGAGCAAGAGAAGGGAAAGGGCAAAGGGCACATGGGCATTGTATAGATACTGCTAATACACCAAGTCTTCACATCCACAGGCTAAACTGCCTGGGCACCCCAATGTAGGATGCTGGTGGGATAGCACTGAAAGAGAAATAGGTCATTGCATTTTCACTATTGCTGGTTCAGTGCTTCATTTCCATCAGTATTAGCTAACTTGCACTAATTGGAAAGATACTCATTGCATTAAATGAGTCCTGTTGCACACGGTTTAGAACACTTACTACACTTCTTGCTTGCAATTTTAAGTTCACAATGGAAATAACTATCTTTAAAAAACTAATGAAATTGAAGACTCACAAGGCCACCATAGTTACTGGATCAAGCTCTTCCAAGTCTAAGCTGAAAGCAATGGAATCTACATGGATGCATGAAGACCCATTGGCTGTAAATGCTGAACCAACAATTGACTAATTCAGGCAAAGAAATTATTTTTTCTTTCTAATTGAGCTCCTTCCCCCAGAAGAGTTTCCCCTACTACTCTACAAAACATTTATTTTATTAGAAAGAAAACAATGACAAGAAGTCCAACACCCAGGAGAGGAAAAAGATGACAAGATCAGCCTGGCACAAGAGTACCACAGATCTGAAACACAGCCAAGGCAAACAGCAAAAATCAGCCAAACTATACCACAAGACGACTTCACAGCAGCAAGAGCAAGGAGACAAGCACACAGGCTGCAAAGAGGTTAACCGACCTATCAGACAGATCTAGAGAGTGCCTTCTCTCTAGTGAGCACTGGCAGCTTGTCATTTGACTAGACTCAGATGTGGACTCTAGGTCAGTTCGGCCACTCACAGTGGAATCTATGCTATCATATCGCCTTGGAAGTAAACAGGAAGAGAGCAGGGAGACATGAAGGACACGTGGTTACACAAAATGAACATGGCAAGGAAAAGTTAGTGCTTGAATTAAAAATAAATAAATCTGTGAGGAAGAAAACTGCTATTCTGAAGTCAGACTGGCTGTTAGGAACAAAATGCTTTCCCAGGATAAACAAGAATAGTATTTGTTATCCTTTGGAGACAGGGGAATAAAACATCTCCTTCTATCAAGGTGTCCTGGTTTCAGTTAGGACAGAGTTAATTTTCCCCCTAGTAGCTGGTAGGGTGCTATGTTTTGGATTAGGATGAGAAGAGTGCTGATAACATGCTGATGTTTTAATTGTTGCAGAGCAGTGCTTACACCAAGCCAAGGACTTTTCAGCTTCTCGCTCTGTCCTGCCAGCGGGCAGGCTGGGGGTGCAGCAGGAGCTGGGAGGGGACAGACCCAGGACAGCTGACCCAAACTGGCCAAAGGGGTATTCCATACCATCTGATGTCATGCTCAACAATATATAGGGGTGGCTAGCCGGGGTGGGGGGCCGGCTGCTCGGGGTTGGGCTGGGCATCGGTCAGCGGGTGGTGAGCAATTGCATTGTGCATCACTTGTTATTTACATATTATTATTATTATTTTATTTTCTGTCCCTAATAAACTGTCTCTATCTCAACTCACAGGCTTCAGTTTTTCTCGTTTCTCTTCCCCATCCCAGAGAGGGAGGGGGAAGGGTGAGCGAACGGCTGTGTGGTGTTTAGCTGCTGGCCAGGTTAAACCACAACAGCCTTTTTGGCGCCCAACGTGGGGCTCGAAGGGTTGAGATAACGACAGATCTGACTAGAGTGTATTAGAACAAGGTTCTGATGAGCATTATATCAGTTTGGGATTTACTAATCACAATGCCGATTTTTGTGATCTCAAGTCTTCTGTGCCTGTTTTCCGAATTGAGTTATATAGCACATTACTTACTGTATGTGTTCCCTGTCATGTTGCTTATCATTACTGGGGGTTGGTACAAGGTTATTATTTTGCTGTACTGTGTAACACTGGCTTACGATATGATAAAATTACCAGCCATGAGACTAATCTGGTATTTGTATTCAGCATTGTCGTCAGCTCCATACTTTGGGAACCCTACCTCAGGAACTACTAATAATTACACTTTTCATGCTTTTTCTTCAGGGAGCCAATCTGTGGAGGGGTCAGGGGAAGATGTTTTTTCCCATTTGTTCACTCTCCCTTTTTTCTCCTCCAGGCGAGTTATGGTAGCTTTCCAAAACTTTGAATATCCTTGGGATGTTCAGACCAGTATGTTCTTATTGTTATGTCTCCTGAATGCACTTCAGGTTTTGTCTAAGGTTAAGCAAATACTTAAGAGTGTCATCCAGAGATCTGTCCTGAGGCAGGATAGTTATGAGTGGCAGGGAGAGTGGGAGGATATGGGCAGGCATCTAGAGCAGTGGGCACCTCCAGTGCTTTGGAAATTTACCCCTGAACAACTGAAAAATCCTAAAAAACTGGTGGAGTGCTTGAAAAAGGTGTGTCATCACCCTGGCAGTACCAGACGTACAGAAATCACTGCAACGTGCTGGGGCTTGGCCTATGCTTACCGAGCTGCACTCAATGCTAGTATAACCCCAGTGACAGACCCGGTGGCCACTTCAACCCCTGAGACAGACCCAGCAGCCACTCCAAGCCCTAAAACAGGCCCCAAGGCTGAGCCAGGAAAACAAACTGCACCAGTGTCGGTTGCACCCGTAACCAAGGTGAAAAAATGGTACAGAGAGTCAGGTCGTTTAGAACGCAGAGAGTCTTTTGGTAGGACTAGGCGTAGAGAAGACGAGGCCGGGCCATCAGAGGAGCAGGAGGATGAAGATGAGGATGTTGCAAAAACAGCAGTATCTAGCCGAAACCTAAACGAGCGTGAGCTACGAGATGTGCGAAAAGATTTCAGTCGCTGTATAGGCGAGCAGCTTGTCACCTGGCTGCTCCGCTGCTGGGACACTGGAGCCAATAGCGTGGAATTAGAGGGCGGGGAAGCCAGGCGGCTGGGATCCCTTGCTAGAGATGCAGGCATTGACAAAGCAATTGGAGATGGAGTATGACCTTATAGCCTCTGGAGGCGTCTCCTGTCAGCTGTGAGGGAAAGGTATCCCTACAAGGAAGAAATTGTATGTCTTCCAGGCAAGTGGACCACTATGGAGAAGGGAATCCAGTACCTGAGGGAATTAGCAGTACGGGAGGTGATTTATGAGGACCTAGACAATGAACAAATATCCACAGATCCAGATGACGTCAAGTGTACACGACCCATGTGGCGGAAGTTTGTACGAAGTGCACCATCATCATATGCCAGCTCATTGGCAATAATGGCCTGGAAAAAGGATGAGGAACCCACAGTGGATGAAGTGGCTAAACAACTCCGGCAGTACGAAGAAAGCCTCTCCTCTTCCCTACAGGCCTGCGTCTCGGCTGTGGAGAAACTTTCTGAAAAGTTCCACCACCTTGAAGAGAGATTATTTTCCTCCCCACCTGAACAAACCAGTGTCTCTGCTATTAGGGGTAAGCGCTCATCCGTGCAAGGAAGACCATATGGTGGATACACACCTCATGCCATCCTGTGGTTTTACCTACGTGACCATGGAGAGGACATGAGAAAATGGGATGGAAAATCCACCACGACCCTAGAGGCACGGGTACGTGAGTTGCAAAAGAAAACAAACAGGAAAAAGGGGGTCTCTGAAAAGTTTGCTGCTCCAACTTCCAGCAGGCAGTCCTCCAGACACAGAAATGAAGATTCTGATCAGGACTAGAGGGGCCCTGCCTCCAGCCAGGGGGAGGAAAGGGACAATCGAGTTTATTGGACTGTGTGGATTCGATGGCCTGGCACGTCAGATGCACAGAAGTATAAGGCTTTAGTAGACACCGGTGCACAATGTACTCTAATGCCATCAAGTTATAAAGGGCCAGAACCCATCAGTATTTATGGGGTGACGGGGGGATCCCAGCAGTTAACTGTATTGGAGGCTGAAGTGAGTCTAACTGGGAATGAGTGGCAAAAGCACCGTATTGTGACTGGCCCAGATGCTCCATGCATCCTTGGCATAGACTATCTCAGGAGAGGATTTTTCAAGGACCCAAAAGGGTTCCGCTGGGCTTTTGGCATAGCTGCCTTACAGACAGATGACATTAAACAATTGTCTACCTTGCCCGGTCTCTCAGAGGACCCTTCTGTTGTGGGGCTGCTGAGGGTCAAAGAACAAGTGCCAATCGCTACCACAACTGTGCACCGGCGGCAATATCGCACCAACCGAGACTCCCTGATTCCCATCCATAAGCTAATTCGTCAAGTGGAGAGCCAAGGAGTGATCAGCAAGACTCATTCACCTTTTAATAGTCCCATATGGCCAGTGCGAAAGTCTAATGGTGAGTGGAGACTAACAGTGGACTATCGTGGCCTGAACGAAGTCACACCACCACTGAGTGCTGCAGTGCCGGACATGCTAGAACTCCAGTACGAACTGGAATCAAAAGCAGCCAAGTGGTATGCCACAATTGATATCGCTAATGCATTTTTCTCCATCCCTCTAGCAGCAGAGTGCAGGCCACAGTTTGCTTTCACTTGGAGGGGTATCCAATACACCTGGAATCGGCTGCCCCAGGGGTGGAAACACAGCCCTACCATTTGCCATGGACTGATCCAGTCTGCGCTGGAGCAGGGGGAAGCTCCTGAACACCTGCAGTACATCGATGACATCATTGTGTGGGATGACACAGCAGAGGAAGTTTTTGAGAAAGGGAAGAAAATAGTCCAA
>MU012815.1:10196-39230 GCA_011074415.1 Stictonetta naevosa | reverse complement strand
AGCAAGTGCTCTGTCTGGCCAGTTATCTACTTTCTAGAGGAAGAATGAAGTCCAGGGGAGAGCATTCAGCTATCTTTCACTCTGTTCCACAACACTGATTATTTTGGGAGCAGTAGAAGGACAATACCTCTCTAGACAGGCTGGTGGCAGGAGAAAGTTTCTATTGCTTAAAAAAATAAATATCACCTACTGAATACTTGAAAAGAAGAGCATTGTTTACTGTTGAGACATTCTAGTCCCAACATCTGAGCAATGAGTGGCTATCATCACATACCACTTTCCACTCAGGAACAAAACGCAGCAGCAAAGCTTCCACTCTCCAGTATCTATCTCTATAAGTGGAAATGACTTTTGAAGCCATGACCCCAGGTCTCTCTGAACAGCTCTTGCACAATACCTTGTATGATAATTATTGATCCAACCAGAAGACAGTGAAATAAATTATGACATTTGGGGTTCCACCTTCACAATGTGCAGTGCAGAACCCCAGCTTTCCTCACACACTGTGTCACAGTTCTTCCAGTTAATTTCTCAGTTGCATGTGGTACTTGGAGCAGAAGGAGGCCCCCACTACTGTGCAGGATGTATGCTGCTCAAGGGGCCCTGCTTCACCATGCAGTTCCTGGCTTTCATCTTGAGCTGCAGTCATGGTTCACTGTATAACAAAGGCAGTGATTCCTCGAGCTGCAGTCATGCTCCACTGAAATAGGAAGGCACTGAGTGCCTAACTTATTTGTTTTTCAGTCTGCAACATTGTCTCAAACACAGAAGAAAAACAAATTACAGGGTTATGAGATAGTTTGTTTCTTAAATGTAGCCTTATTAAGTCTGGTTTTGCTGCTTTTACTGTTAATGAATTGGAATTTAATAGTCAGTGATCAGCACAATAGAAAGAGGGTTTTGTGCTATGGTTCCTTTCAGATGAACCAAAGCAGGGTTTATGCCAGTAAATCAGGCTGAGCAGCATTATAGGCAAAGCACCAAAAGAAACCTCTGAAAATCTTTTTTTTTTTTTTTTTTTTTTTTTTTTTTTGTGGGTTGTGTTGGGCTTTTGAGTAATGGGAATGCATTCTTTTTTGTGCCAGAACTGGATCTGGGGAGAAATGTGTATTTTTCTTTTTCCACTGAAAGAGATCATTAGTATCCTTTGTTTATATGAAGCAAGTATCCTGGAGAGATTAAATTTATTTTTGAAACTTGAATACTGTTAACTGACTTTTTAATGTTAATGCAATGTCATAACTAACCTACAAATGATAAAGATTCTTTTCAGCCAACCTCTCTAGCCTGTCAAGGTCCCTCTGGCTGGCTGTGCAGCCTTCTGGTAAGTCAGCCACAGATTTACTGAGGGTGCCCTCTATCCAATCTTCCAGATCATTAATGAAGATATTAAACAGGATGGGACTCAGTATTGACCCTGGGATACTCTGGCCACTACTGGCCTTCAATTAAGCTTTGCATCACTGATAAATACCCTCTGGGTCCTGTTCTTCAGTTAGTTTTCTATCCACCTCACTGTCTCTGCTCATCCAGCCCATACTTCAATAGCTTCTATATGGGGGACACTGTGAAAGGTCTTTGTGTGCCCAAGCCTTTGGGCACTTCTCCCAGTTGACACAACTGAGCAAAGATTATAGAGAGAAGCCTCACAATCACATCTGCCATATTCCTCAGCACTTGTGGGTACATTCCATCAGGGCCAATGGACTTTTGTCTGTCCACTTTGCTCAGGTATTCCTTGACCTGATCCTCTTCCACCCAAGATACATCTTTCTTGGAGGCCTATTCTCTGGAATGTGGGATTTCTGAAGGCCAGTCTTGCTGGTAAAGTCTGAGCCAAAGAAGGCATTCAGTACCTCTATTCTGCTATCACAGAAACTTGGTGGGATGGATCACACAACTGGAACACTGGAACAGAGGGCTACAAACTCCTCAGAAGAGATAGGCAGGGAAGGAAGGGAGGGGGTGTTGTCCTCTGTGTTAGGGAATGTATTGATTGTGAAGAGATGCCTCTGAGAAACAGACATGGACAGGCTGAGAGCTTGTGGTTGAAAGTTAAGGATCACACCAATGAAGGACACCTGGTAGCTGGGGTCTACTACAGGCCACCTGATCAAGGGGAGCCTGTAGATGAGGCCTTCTTGCTTCAACTACAGGAAGCATCATGTTCGCACACTCTCATCCTGATGAATGTGCCACTTCAGCCACCCAGATGTCTGTTGGAAAACTACACAGCAGGCTGTAAGAAATCCAGGAGATTCCTAGAGTATGTTGAGGATAACTTCCTGGTCCAGGTATTAGACAAACAAACCAGAGGAGAAATGTTACTTGGCCTGGTGCTCAAAAACATGGAATAGCTCATTAAAGAGGTTGAGACTGCAGGCAGTCTGAGCTGCAGTGACCACACACTCGCTGAGTTTGTGATCTCAAGTAATAAGAGCCTGACGAAAAGCAAAGTCAGAAACGTGAACTTCTGAAGAGTGAACTTCAAACTATTTAAAGACCTAGTAGATGAGATCCCCTGGAGCACTGTCCTTAGGGACAAAGGAACTGAGCAGAGAAGGCAAACTTTTAAGGATGTGTTTCTTAGAGCAAAAGAAGTTTACACCCCATTGTGTAAGAAAGCAGGCAGGGAGAGCAGAAAACTGGGATGGCTGAGCAAGGATGTGCTGGTCAGACTGAGGTGCAAGACGAAAATGCACAGGCAGTGGAGGTAGGGATATGTGACCTTGGGAGAGTAAAGGGATGTTGTCCAGATGTGCTGGGATGGGATCAGGAAAACTGAGGGACAGATGGAACTGAGCTTGGCAAGGGATAGAAAAAATACCGAGAAAGTATTCTATAGGTACATTGCTCAGAAAAGAAAGACCAAGGAGAGTGTACCTGCTCTGATAAATGAGATGAGAGAAATGGTAATGACAGACATGGTTACTCAGCAACTTCTTTTCCTCAGACTTCACTGCCGATCTGGCTTCCCACATCTCTTTTTCCCCTGAACCATAGATGGAAGCTGGGGGAGCAAAGTCCCTCCCACTGTAAGCGAAGAGCACATTCAAGACCACCTGATGAAACTAAACAAGTACAAGTCTATGGGGCCTGATGACATGCACACCAGGGTCCTGAAGGAGTTACCTGATGTAGTTGACAAGACTCCCCATCATATTTGAAAAGTCCTGGCCATCAGGCAAGGTTCCTGCTGGTAGCTGGAAAAAGGGAAACATACCCTTTTTAAAATGGGTAGGAAGGAGGACCCGGGGAACAGCAGGCTGGTGAGCTTCGCCTCTTTGCCTGGAAAGATCATGGAGAAGATCCTCCATGAAGCAAATTCAAGGCACACGCAAGACCAAGAGGTGATCTGACACAGCCAGCATGGCTTCACCAAGAGTAAATCATACTTGACCAATCTGGTGGCCTTCTACAATGGAGTGACTGCATCAGTTGGCAAGGGAAGACCCACCAATGTCATCTACCTGGAATTCTGCAAAATTTTTGACGTGGTTCCTCATGACATCCTAGTCTCCAAATTGGAGACCTTTCAGTGGCTAAGGAGTTGACTTAAAGGTTGCACCCAGAGAGTGGTGGTCAGTGTCTCTGTGTCTAGGTGGAGTCTGGTGATGAATGGTGTTCCTCGGGGGTCTGCCTTGGGACTTGTACTGTTTAATATCTTATCAACAACATAGACGTTGGGATTGAATGCACCTTCAGCAAGACTGCAGATAACACCAAGCTGAGTGGTGCAGTTGATACAATAAAAGGAAAAGATGTCATTCAAAGGGACCCGGACAAGCTTGAGAAGTGGGCCTATGTGAACCTAATGAGGTTCAGCAAGTCCAAATGCACGGTGCTGCGCCTTGGTCAGAGCACCCCCAGACATGAGTACAGACTGGGAGAAGAACCCATTGAGAGCAGCCCTGCAGAGAAGAACTTGGGAGTTCTGTTAGATGAAAAGCTTTACATCTACCAGTTGTGCCTGCTTGCAGCCCAGAAGGACAGCTGCATCCTGGGTTCATTCAACAGAGGCACGGCCAGGAGGTTGAGGGAGGTGACCACCCCCCTCTTCTCTGCCCTTCTGAGGCCCCACCTGGAGTACTGCATCCAGGTTTGGGGCTCCCAGCACAAGAAGGAAGTAGGGCTGTACCAGGAGGTCCAGAGAATCAAGCGGCTGGAGCACCTATCCTTTGGAGACAGGCAGAGAGAGCTGGGGATGTTCAGATGGAGAAGAGAGGGCTCAGGGGTGACCTCACTGCAGCTTTTCAATACTTAAAGGACACTTACAAAAAAAAAAAAAAAAAAAGGAGAGCAACTCTTTGCTCAGTCATGTAATGATAAGACAAGGGGGAATGGTTTTAAAGTGAAAGAGGGGAGATTTAGGTCAGAGGTTAGGAGGAAATTCTTCACTGTAAGGGTAGTGAGGCACTGAAACTGGTTGCTCAGAGCTGTTGTGGATGCCCCATACCTGGAGGTGTTCAAGACCAGGATAGATGGGGCCCTGAGTAACCTGATCTAGTGGGTTACATCTCTGCCTATGACAGGACAATTGCAACTAGATGGTCTTTAAGGTCCCTTTCCAATCCAAGCCACTACATGATACTGTGATTCTATGGTTCTGCCTCAGCCTTTTCACTGTCCCAAGAATCCAGGTCTCCTTTTCTCCACAGGAGAGGGCTCACATTTTACTTGTCTTCCGTTTGTCACTGAGATACTTGTAGAAGCTCTTCTTGTTCCACTTGATCACTTGATACTCTTGGCCAGAGACGATTCTAATAAGATTTTATCTTTCTTAACTGTATCCCTAGTTGCTCAGGCAATGTTTCTATATTCCTGCAGGTTACCTGTCCTTGCTACCACCCTCTGTAGGCTTCCACTTTTTTGTGTTTGAGTTTGGCCAGAAGCAACTTGATCATCTGTGGAGCCCTCCTGACAGTTTTGGCTGACTTCCTATTTTTTGGAATGTATCACTCTTGAGCTTGGAGATTATCATTCTATATTGCCCATCTTTCTCGGGCTCCCCTTCACTCTAGGGTTTTATCCCATTACATTTTACTAAGCAGATCCTTGAAAAGGACAAAGTCTGCTCTCCTGAAATCCAGGACTGTGAGCCTGCTGTGTGCCCTCCTCACTGGCCTCTGGATCCAAAACTGCACTCTTTCATGGTCACTTTAGCCAAGACTACATCTGACCTTCACATTCCATACCAGAAAGAGCTCCATGCACCCCTGTTGCTCATTGACATAGAAAGTGATGCACCTTCCTCATCTCCCTAGCCAGTCCTTCCTAAAGAGCCCGTATTCTTCCATTCCAAGACTCCAGTCTTGGGAGCCATGTCACCAGGTCTCTGTGATGCCAATAAGATCACAGCTCTGGAAGTGTATACATGTCTCTAACTCACCTTATTTACTCCCCATACTATGTGTTGGTATAACAGGCACTTATGTGGGGCACCCCAGAATGTTGTGGTCATAGAAAGTGTTTGGGGATTTGTCCATAATGCTCCTTTGTAGGCATTTCCTGGATACGTTACAAGTGCTGGAGGTGACTCCACTCAAGACCCACGTCATTGATTTTATGATCCCACCCTATCATATCCTTCCATGCTCCTTATTAAGCAGCCTTTTGTATCACTTCTTCACAGGTCATGCTGGTTACCTTCTCCCTTCCCCCTCCTCTCTAGTTTAATTTTTCTGTTTACTCTGGCTTCACCACTGAGCTCACCAAACAAAATTATGGTTTCTGTGAGTTCTTCCCATTAGGAGAGAAAACATCATTAGCTGGTTTTGTTTAATGCAATGCTTGCATGGATACTCAATTCATGACAGAGAAATAAAGCACAAAATTATTATTATTATTTTTTTTGTCACATGACCACCACCTTTTGAAACAGCACACTGGCCAAAAAAATATTTTAGAAGTCTTCTGTAGAAGCATGTCCTGCTTCAGGGTGTGCCTAATGCTTTTCGCTCCCTTCATTAATTTATCTATAATATACTTCAGGTATGCAAGCCATCACTAAAAGGTTGCCAATAGGAAATATTACATTTCTTTGAGCCTCTGATTTAGGTAACATCATGTGTTTTTGTCTCCTTAAAGTGTATGATTCATTAATTTACCAGATAGAAGGTTGTGCTCACAAACCCTTTTATTTTATCTATTTATATATTTTCCCAGAGATGCTTTGTACAATGTGCAGCAATATCATCTTGAGAGGGAAAATAAATTTGTGAGAAGTCAACAAAAGTATTTCACCAGAAACAACTACTTGGTGTTGTATAGTTCCCATTCCTTTAGGCTAAGATCTTGCATCGTTGGTTTGCTGCTTTTGAAGGGGTCCATTTCTACACTAGGAGTGTGCCTCTGACAAAAACAGTTAAAGTCTAATGTCTGGATTTATTTGTACCTAATACTATTTTAGACAGTCAGCTAGACACCAACTTCTCAAATAAAACCAGCTTCATTTCTGAGGAAACAATATTTGAACAAGTCAGATTAAAAATGCACCGTCAGATGATGAATATTCAAATATTTTGTTAGCATTGTCTTTAAGAATATTTTGACATTTTTTTTGCCAGCATAACTGATATTGTAAAAAATTCACCGGCAGAAAAAATTCATGCTCTTCCAGAAATGACAATTACCGACAAGAGGCAGAGTAGCTCTGGTTCCCGAGGGGTGGGGTGGGAGGTGGGGGTTGGGGGTGGGATGGAAGAGAGAGGTGGGGGTTGGGGGTGGGATGGAAGAGAGACATCAAGCTTGTTAAGGTTTTTCTGTAAGAAACACTAAAAATGCTTTTGCTTTTGCCCTTGTCCCCTTGGCAGAATTGTACAGTGTTCATGTACACCACTGAGGAAAAATAAGTTAACATAAAGAGGGCTGGTGAATCACAAAGGGGAATTCTTTATGTAGCTTGTTTCCATATGAAAATAGCAACATTTGTGCATAAATAGCTTGCAGCATTTTTTATGAATTGGGCCCTAAGTGCTCATGATTGTACTT
Source organism: Stictonetta naevosa (assembly GCA_011074415.1). Lineage (NCBI taxonomy): Eukaryota > Metazoa > Chordata > Aves > Anseriformes > Anatidae > Stictonetta > Stictonetta naevosa. Next base: position 32,240 of record MU012815.1, on the reverse strand, counting down.
GGTATTCAGTTTTCAGTCATTAGGTAGCGTTGAAACAACAGGAAGAAAAAAAAGGCAACATTTTGTACCTGTGGTACTCACTTGGACAACACAGTTTTAGTAAAATAAGTACACTCTTTTTCTTTTTTGTTACAAATTATGCAGGAACAAAATGATGTGTGATTCAATGAAAAGGCAAATAATATATTTCTGAAACATTAATAGTCAGTGCCATACTCCAGATAAGGGGGGGAAATTGTTACACTGATTTTTCTGATTTAAATTCACTTTCCCATCTTCACTAATCTGTCTGCTGCCTTGACAGAATCAGATTTTGTATGGAAAAAGAGACAATGTTCCTCTGATCTCCCCGTTAATACTGCCTTCTCTCTTTCTTTTCTTTCCTCCTTTCTTCCTTCCTTCATTCCTTCCTTTCTTTCTTCCTTCCTTTCTTCCTTCCTTTCTTTCTTCCTTTCTTCCTTTCTTCCTTCCTTTCATTCATTTGTTCATTTGTTCGTTCCTTCTTTCCTTCTTTCTCTCTTTCTCTTTCTCTTTCTCTTTCTCTTTCTCTGTTGTTTCTTTCTTTCGTTGTTTCTTTCGTTCTTTCATTCTTTCGTTCTTTCATTATTTTATTCTTTCTTTCTTTTTCTTCTTCTTACTTTCCTTCCTTCTTTCCTTCCTTCCTTCTTTCTTTTTATCCTTGGAGTATTTGTGAGTTGTTTTTGTTTGTTTGTTTGTTTGTTTGTTTGTTTTTGTTTTTTGTTCATTGGATGGATGGTTTAAACACATTATCCAGCCATCAGGTCTCTGAGTAGAGTTTATTCTGACTTTTTTTATCCAAGAAGAAGAAAGTTAACAGAAAACAAAAGCTTTTTCAGTATGCATTACAAGACAAAGGTGTAGCGGGGGAGGGACAATGAAGAACTCTTGGTATTGTTTCTTTCAAACTCTGTCAGGACCCTTCCTATTATTAGTAGTAGTAATAATAATAATAATTTTCCTTTCTGCTTTGCTAAAAGAACATAGTGAAAATGGAAAGAAAGAAACAGTATTTCTAAACTACAAGAGTTTTGTACCTATTGCAAGACTGTGGGTCCTTAGAAGTTAATGATCAAATTAAATAATATCTTTAAGATTTTGACATCTTCAGGAATAAAAAGGAAGATCTATTTGTTTTTTATGCTAAGACAAATTTGTTTTTAATGGCAAGATTTTTTACTACTGAACAATATATTGCAGTAAGCAGAGTTTCGTTAGGGGCCTTGCGTCCAGGTACAATTAACAATAACGTGATCCCAATTTAGATCATTTGATAAGGTCAGAGATAATGTCACTTACTTGTGTATTTATATAACAGTCAAATTTGCTTGGGCTTCTTGCATTCAGTACATGAGCTGGTCTCAGTAAACTCCCACAAGTCCTATTAGTAGCAGGTGAAAACAATAAAATCTTAAACCCCAAGCAGTTTTCTTCAGATTGAAAATTTATTTTAGTATTCTACACTGAGATTAATTCAGTGTAATGACCTTGCCTGCAAACTTTCAAATTAATACCATAAGAAATTAATTTATGCTGTTTTTCAAGTAGAAGTCACTCGTCATATGTGTATGTCCATCCACCTTGTATCAGCCTGTCTAGTAATGAGGAGTGAAGCTGACTTTTGGGTAATGTAGTTAGCTTTGTAATCAGACTGAACAAAAGAAATCCTGTCCCATACCCATCTGTCCTCACAAGTGCAAGAGCACAAAGAAGATGATATTTCAAATCGCTCTCTCTCTCCTTTTTCTTCTTTTTTTTTTTTTTTCTTCCTTTCTTTCTCTCCCAGGCCAGACAACTTACTAACAGTCCATCAATAGGAGATTCTCCAGCAGATTTCGGAGACAATTGAGTGTAAAATGAAACAATCAAGCTGGTCTTCTGTGCTTCCAGGCCGGATATCATAGCAGGGCTTAGAGCGGGTGTGTGTTTCCTTGGGTATCTCTGGGAGCCACACACCGTTGTACCCTCTACCCTTCCACATGGCATTACACTAGCCCCTGTTTGGAGTTGTGCTGAGTAAACTGGCTTTATTTAGCCTGATCTCGCTAACAAATCTGATCATTAGAGTGTTCTGAAACTCAGTGTTGGGGGCTCCTGCTCCGAAATGGCTGCATGATGGAAAGGGAGGAGGAGGTAGCAGCAAGCAAATGACAGACACAACTGTAGATCAATATGGTGATTGTATCAATTTCAGATTCTCTGCTAACAATAGGTGTCTGATTGGACACCACTGACTTTATTGGGAAGTAGATGGGATATAATACACCTTCTAGTGCATTAGTTGTATCTGCTGATTGGATGAAGGATAAATTTCACATGGAGGACAGTTTGAGTCCCATCATTCTCACAATTACATTGAACACCAGCTAAAAGTGTCCTGTTGCTGCTGCACTTTGCAGCAGCAAATTAGAAGGATTTTCGTAATGCATTTCCTTACCATAGGATGTGCAGCATCATTCTTCAATAAACAGATGTGGGTCAAAACATCTCACTGTTCTTAATTTCAATAATTCCATTTAAAGGGTAATCACTTTCTCTAGAAAAGGAAAAATACACAATAGTAAGATTAAACAGAACAGTAGGACTCATGGAAATTGAACAAATAAGTTGAATGTTAAGAAGCTTTTATTGCACTTAGTCTTATTTTATTCCAAAAGACAGCAATGTAAAATATGTAGTGAAAATAGCCATAAAACAAATCATCACCCTCTTAATCCGTTAACCCTGCCCCCACTGCCCCCACTCCCCACTCTACCCTCCCTCCCCCCCCCCCCCAAAAAGGAATTTTAACCACATTAGATTATCTGGACCACCTCCGCTTGTTTGAACTACACGTTTAACTTTATATAGAAACTACTGTGAGATTTTTAATTGTTGTTTTCAAGACTCAGATCAGCAAAATGTTGAATTCTCTTCCAATAATGCAGTAAATGAAAAGGGTAGCATAATGGGGAGAATCCTATAGTTTGCTGAAGAACATGTTATTTATCTTCCAGAGACTTAAAGGTTTGCATGTTAGCTCTGCTGGCTCAGGGCCAGACTGCACAGTATGTTTTAGAGTCACACCCTAAAGACCCCAGTTCATCAAGATAATTAAATATTTATTTGTGTGATGTTCAGTATATGAGGAATACAAGTTAAATCAGAGTTCAATTATGTGATTAACTCTATTTAACATTCTAAGCAGAGCATATAAACAGACCATGTAAATAAAGGGCAGAAGAGTTACTTTCAAGAGTAATTCAATAACTGTTAAATATTTTCTACATGGTTCATGAATTGTGTGGCCTCGCGTATTTACCTTTTAATTGTTCAAGACTATTGGGATTCTAAAAACAAACAACTGGGAACTAATCTCATCTCAGGAGTTTTCCAAAGAACATTTTTATCATTTATCAAGCCCCCTTTGCTCTGTTAGACTTCACTGAATGACAAGGCTATTTTCAAGCCATAAACCCCCATGCCCCATGCAGTTATGGCATGCAACCAAAGAAGTCTGGAGGAGAAAATGAAGTCATAATTAACAACAGCTGCTCACGCCTAGTATTTCCAAATAACAAGCAAAGATTCACTTCTCCCTCCCTACCCCTCCCCCCCCCCCCCCCCTCCCCCCCCCCCCCAAAAAAAATAAAAAATAAAAAAATTGTAGTATTGAATGAGATCCCAATGATTTATTTTCAGGGAAAAAAGAGGATGCCTCATGCTAGTCAGTGGGGGTCTCTTTGTTGTCCAAGCCATGTGGGAACCTCTCAACACTGTTTAATACAGGTTTCACTGTTGCATTCAGTGACCAAATCAAAGCAAAATGGGTGTAGTTTTCTTTACTCACATACTGTTATTGGTTTGGTGCAAGATTTTGTCATTAAAGTGCATGGGAGTATTCTGTCCTTTAGAAGTGAATATTAAAATATAGAATAGAATTATCATGTTTTATTGGCTTAGCCTTTCCCTGCACTGCTTATAAAAACAGACAGTGCTTTAAAATGTCTCACTAATGCTCATTTTCCTGCGGGTGGGGTTGACCTCTAGTAGTTTACAACTTGGCTGTTAGTTAAGACCAATTAACTTTGACTTTGTTGTTAGAATAGTCTAATCAGGGGTTTAACTTTAAATAAGATGAAGAAATAGCACATTCAAATATAATAGTGAATAAATTGAGTATTTGTAAGTTGGCTATATAAGGAGGTCTTTTCCTGTAGTCATCTGTGTTATCCTAAGAATGTTTGTGTTTTCATGCACTTTTACAACTTTTTTAAGATATCTGAAGACTCTTTACCAGTGAAAAACACTTGTTATATCTTGCACACCTTATCTGCTCGTTTCCAGTTCTTCTTAATATGCAACATGGTTTCATTTTTAAGCAGACCAATTTTAATGAAATAATTGTTTTTCATAAAATAGTATGGCTTAAGACTTTTAACCAAAACCCTTTGTGCTAAGGGCTAAATTTGCAATAGTTTTAATTGTATCATTAATTCTTGAAGTACTTTCTCTATGGGGCCTTCCATATAACATTATCACTTCATCTTGTACATCTACACACAGGAAAAGTAAGCTATACTTTTTAATGGAAAACATTAATTTAAGCTAGACAGGTAAAGAATCTCAAGTTTTAATTATTCTAAAATTACAAAATTGACCTTATCATACCACTTTTACAAAGAAATAATTTGCATTAGACAATAACTTTTCAGTAAATAATTGTCTGTAATAGCAAAAAATAACATAGGTTGAGTTTGTATAATAGCCATGAAAGTGGACTTAATGTAATGCTCAGCTTTAATATATCAATTAGATCAATACATTAAGCATTACTTTAACTTAAGTAAAAGTTAAATAATTCAGTTTTAGAGAAATAATGGCAATAAAGTCTAAATTGTTGTCTTTAAAGCTTGCTTTATTTGCATTCACATCTTTACAATTAACATGAAGTGAAAAACAATTTAGGAAATCATTGCCCTGGCATTAGTATTCCAAATTAATTATTTTTCTTTTGTTGCAATAGAAACAACAACAAAAAGTTAAACTTCTAAAATTCTGTATTTACACTCAAATTCAATAAAGACCTTATAGGGCAAACTGATTAATATTATTAAGAACAAGCTTTGTATTCAGGTAAATTCATAAAATCATATTTGATCTAGATAATATTAAATAGTATTAATATCAAAATAATTTTATTGAAGTTATTGTATGAAATCTTGGGCTGGACTAAAACTACAGACTACACAGACTGAGAAAAGTGTTGTAAAAATATATTCTATTGAACTTCCCTCACTGACAGAAATGTGTTTGTAAGCTTTTCTTTTTCCTGGTGAACCCCACTACTGTATCCACAAAGCAGCAGAAGAAAAGTCATCTATCCTTTCAACCTCATCTGATCACTGATCTCAGATTGTCCTCAAACTTGTTGATTTGTGCATAAGCCTTGTATTGGATGTTTTCTACTTGATGGCTCCTAAGCAAAGGACATAGTGGTTTTCCATTACAATCAAGAATTTTGGTAACTTAATTCAAGCAGGTACAAGACTTAGGAGTTTGACATTGATTGCTACTCCACCAAATTTTTTCACAGAGTGAAGACTCAAAAGCTTGAATTTCAGAAGAAATATGTTGGTTTCATACAACAGTTTCCCTGCCTGAGTAGTGATGCTCAAAAACATACCCCTTTCCTAACCATTGGCTGCAGTTTGCCTGTGATCTCTCTACTCAGCTGAAGTTAAGTGCATACTTCAATGTCTACATGGATATTCATGAAGTAGGAGCAAGTATCTTCTGCGCCTAAAGCAAGGGGTAATGACAGCAGTTGATAGACAATCAGGAGAATGTGTTCAAGTCACACTGACTGCTACTCAGCCATTAAGGAGGAGCTAAAACAGAACTCTGGGATGAAAGAGGTTGGCCCTCCTTGATTTCCCTTGGGCTGCTCTACTGCTGCAACACTCGCTGGAATTACCATGAAATACTTCAGAGGGGCAAAGACTTGCTGTGCAGCTCTGAACTACTGCTACCCTCATGCTGGCTGTGAGATGCTGCCTTTTTTGTACACTCTTTGAAACAGGCAGAGATAAGTGAGCTTCATTTTATTGTACAGATACAAATAAGGAAAAGGTCTGCCTTGGCCTCTCCTGATAGTTCACCTGATGAATATCAAATAAATCCTAAGACTTTGACCTGTAGCATAAATGGGATTTCAGTGTACAGGACAAGATTCTTGCTAACACTTTTGCATAAATCCGAAATTCAACTTTTGCAGTAAGACATTGCATGCAATATTTTTGATCAATGCATGTTATGCCTTAATGTCTTTTCCTTCCTGGAGGATGACATGTAGATGTGTTTAAGCTTACCTAATTTAACACTCTTGTGGTTTAATTTTTCACTTTGTCTTATTGTCTACCTTTTTTCCTTCTTGACAGAGTGCCTGCAGGAAATATTTTCCTGTTGCATGCATTTTGACATTCCCCGCAATCTGTTATACTAACTGTCAGCAGCTGGAACTACTTGTATTTTTTTTTTTTTTTTTTTTTTTCATTGTCTCTGTTCTTCAGGTAGTCTTTTCTGTTTGTAACATATTTCTCAGCAAGTATGATCAGGCCTTAAGTCAAAGAAGATGCAATGAATGCTCTTTATGCCAGATTCTTCTCATTTAAGCTACTGAACCTCTGTGGATGTGTTGAGTCCTATGGACCTATTTATTTATTTATTTTATTTATTTATTTGGTGTGTTTTTTTTGTTGTTTTTGTTTGTTTGTTTGTTTGTTTGTTTTGGATTTGTTTTGTTTTGTTTTCCAGTGGAACAAAGCAGAACTTGCACTGTAATAAATGTAATAGGAAGCAGTATTAAATGGGAAGGTAGCTCTCACTGTGCTCTGTCAGACTCATATTTAAACAATCTGTTGTAACCACATTTAATAGAAAAGCCCTAACCTCCTTCTTAGGACATACAAGCTGGTTGTTCCAGCTTCTTGAGAATGTTTGAACAGGTTAAGCACCCCTTACCAAAATTAATGAAGATTAAATGCCATCTTAGGGATCTCTAATACATACACTGAACGCTTTTTTTTGATTAAAATAAATTGATCCAGGGAATGAGGGAATGTACATCTGAGAGTCAATTGTGAATCATTGCTTTTTCAGAATCCCTTTTTGTCTTTTTCAAAGAAGAAAGTAATGTTGTTAGGTAACTTGTGCTCCTACTGGATTTTTAGGTCCATTGTTCTAGATTCCTACTGGAAAAAGAGGTATGGGAATTATTTTCTTGTGTATTCCACCTGTGCATTTCAGTCTGCCTAGGCACCAAACTACGTACTCAGAATCTCATCCCTGTTTTAGTCATTGAAGCTGTTCTACCTCTCTGAATACTCTATTTCAGAAAAAAATAATTACTTTTTGGTCTCCACTGGATCTGCATTGCAAAGAGGAAACTAGAACTCTTTGCATTTGGTTAATGTGCAAATGGAATCCCATTTGTTAAATTTACCTTCAAATTTGATGAATAGGCTACACCTGTTTCTGCAACCATACTAACTTTCTGCTGAATATGTGGAAAGTGTATCTGCTCATAGTCCTGAAGGAAAATTAGAGAAAAGAAACTCGTGCTAACAGCATAGAATAAACCTTTTCATCTTAATTTAATGCAGCCTATTGCTAGTCAATTACCAAATTTTGCTTGTAATTTTAACATTAGTTTAACATGGCACTCATAACGGAAATGATTGTGGTGTTTGACAGAAATGAAGAAATCTTTTAGTGACCATTTGCAAAATATTCTCATACAGCAGGAGATAAATCTCTTCCAAAATCTCAGTTTTACACTCAGCTATTAATGCTTCACAGTAAAATTTCTAGTGAGTGTAATCTCAGTAGCTTCACGATACTTTAACTGGAGAAAATACTCAGCTATGATGCATCATCTATAATATTTTTGGGGAAAAATAATTTCAAAGTCTTGGTGATTTCTGTTGTTTGGAAAGGCACTATTTGCTGTCTGTGGAACTTTCATTGTTTTTGTTATATCAGCTTGGGCATGTAAATATTTATAAATTGAAACCTGTAAACATATTTACTCTTAACCCAATTAAAAAAGCAGTAGGCAGTTCCTACATTGTAGTTTTCAAAAGATAATTTACCATGGCAGTAATAAGAAAAGTTAGATTGTAGCCCCCTCCTAAAACCTTGGTAAAATTACCATTAAATGTAAATACCCCCAAATTTATTAATGTGCACTGTCCTTCATGGAAATGGTTGTTGTGATTAGAGTAGAGAAAATAACATCAACAAATCCCATGCATTTAACTATAAAATTAATTTTAAATAAATTCTAAGAAAGAAACTTGCACACATCTGATAAAACCGAAAACGTTCAAATAGAATTCCTATCAGAGAGACATGAAGACCTGATATTCTAATTAGTCTCTTCTTTTGCATTTTACAGATATTTATTTTTCATGGAAGGATTAAGCCTAGAGACAATGCAGAGATTGCACAGAAAATATCTACTGACATGTGAATAACATTTTTCCTTAGCTGTGACAGAGAAAATCACAGATCTTCCAAGAATTTACTATACAATCTATTTTTATAAGAGAATATACATCAAGCTACCATCACTGAAACGTGGGACCACTCCCAACACCTGGAGTGCTGCAATGGATGGCTACAAGCTCTTCAGAAGGGACAGGCAACTAAGGAGATGTGGTGTTGTGGCTCTCCATATTAGAGAGTATTTTGATGTTGTTGAGCTCGGGGTTAGGAGTGATAAGTTAGAGTCCTTGTGAATGAGGGTCAAGGGCCTGTTACAGACCAGCAAACCCGGATGAAGAGACAGATGAGGTGTTCTTTAGGGAGCTGGCAGAAGTCACTCAAATGCCAGAGCTTGTTCTCATGGGGGGGTTTAATTTCCTGGACATATGCTGGAAATACAGTATAGCCCCGGGGAAGTAGTCTAGGAGGTTCCTGGGGTGTGTGGAAGACAGCTTCCAGACTCAACTTGTTAGTGAGCCAACTGGAGGCTGTGCCCCACTAGATGTGCTGTTCACAAACAGAGAAGGACTGGTGGGAGATTGGGTGCTCAATAACTGTCTTGGGCAAAGTGACCATGACATGGTAGCCTTCTCTATTCTTGGAGAAGTCAGGAGGGGGGTCAGTAAAACCCCCCTTGTACTTCCTGAGGGCAGACTTTGAACTGTTCAGGACACTGATAGGGAGGGTCTCTTGGGAGTCAGTCCTGAAGGGCAGAGGGGTCCAGAAAGGCTGGAGCCCATCAAGAAGGAAGGTTTAAAGGCTCAGGAGCAGGCTGTCCCTGTGTGCCATAAAATGGGCTGGCAGGGAAGAAGACCGGAGTGGCTGAACAGGGAACTTTTGCTGAGTGATTGGAAGAAAAAGAGAGTTTATGACCAGTGGAAGAAGGGGCAGGTAACTTGGGGAGAGTACAGGCAAGTCACCAGTATATGCAGGAAAAAAATCAGGAAGGCCAAAGCCCATTACGAGCTAAACTTGGCCACTATGATTAAGGATAAAAAAATATGTTTTTATAAATGTTTTAACGGCAAGAAGAGGACCAAGGAGAATCTTCATCCTTTACTGAATGCATGTGGGAACATGACTACTGAGGATAAGGAAAAGGGTGAGATTCTCAATGCCTTTTTTACATCTGTCTTTATTAGCCAGACCACTTATCCTTGGAGTACTCAGCCTCCCAACCTGAAAGTCTAGGACAAGAATCAGAAGACACCCTCCCCTCCCCTCCCCCCCGAGATCATGTGGAAAGAGTTAGAGACCTGCTGCTCCGCCTGGACTGTCACAAGTCCGTGGGGCCAGATGGGATCCACACAAGGGTGCTGAGGGAGTTGGTGGATGTGATATCTGGGCCACTTTCCATCATCTGTCAGTGGTCACGGTCATCCGGGGAGGTCCCAGATGACTGAAGACTTGCTCATGTGATGCCCATCTATAATAAGGGTTGTAAGGAAGACCCAGGGAACTCCAGGCCAGTCAGCCTGACTTTGGTATCAGGAAAGGTGACGGAACAGGTCATTGTGAATGCAATCATGAAGCGTATACAGGATAGCCAGGGGATCAGGCCCAGTCAGCACGGGTTCATGAAAGGCAACTTCTGCCTGGCCATTCTCATCTCCTTCTGTGACCAGGTGACCCGCCCAGTGGATGAGGGAAAACCTGTTGATGTAGTCTACCTAGACTTCAGCAAGGCTTTTGACACAGTCTCCCATAGTATTCTCCTGGAGAACCTGGCAGCCCATGGCTTGGACAGGTATACTCTGCTGGGTTAAAAACTGGCTGGAAGCTGAAAATAGTCTTCAGTTACAATATGAGTATCCTGTGCTATTTTATTTGTGTTATAGTCAGATATGCTAGGTTATACAATGCACAAATGTATAGTTACAACTGTATGGCCTACTGACTCTTGAGGCTTTCTCAGAACTGAGATATATACTCAGCATGCACTGCTGAGCAAATTTTTAAATAAATAAATACTGTATGTGACAAACATGCTTACTGTAGGCAAGTTTATTGATTCTTTTTTTGGGAAAACCCACCGAGGAGGGATAAGAGGAAAAGCCTCACTACAGCAGGCCCAGGAAAAAAAAAAAAAAAAAATCTCAGGCTTGTATCTGATGTTGACCTCTGTGATGTATTTAGAGGTCAGTTAAAATGCTGAGTTCAAACAGAAATGGTCTCTTTGCTTAAAACTATTTGTGAAGGAAATTAGTCTATCCCAGGGCTGCAAAGCTCTCCCTCACACATTCATAGATGGCCTATCTCTATTTTAAGAGAAACAGTTAGGTTGAAAAAGTGTAAACAGAACAAAAGAAGAGGTCTCTAAAGTGGCAAACAAAAAAAAATCTGACTAATCACATTCTGATCACAGTGAACTTAGAGAGCTCTTAAGACTGATTTCAGTAAGTTTTAGGATTTCTTCCTGACAACAGGACAGATTCAGTATTACAGTGAGAGAGATTACAGAGTGAGAGCTTTGACGAAAAAACACATTTTGCTCCATGGTGACACAGCAGCACCAAAGAGTGCTGGTGAAACTACCAAGCATTGAAGATACTCACAGGTAACTATAGAACACACAAACTTATTCATTTTTACAGTTTGAATTCATAACAAACTAATGAATAAGCTAATTAAATTATCTTTAATATATGTAACAAGTTCTCCACGTGAACACATTTAAGTCTTACTGCTACTGACTTCTTCAAGACTTCCAGGTTTATCTTCTTAAAGCATCTAAATATAGAAAGAACTTTGTATTTAAATGAGCTTTATTATGCTAGTTGTTTATGTATTGTCAAGAAACATCACATGACTGACATGACGGGAGTGCTGCAATACATAGCTATAAACCCTCCAAAAGGGATAAGCTAGGAAGGAGAATTGATGGGGTAGCCCTATACATTAGGGAGTAGTTTGATTATGTAGAGGTTAATAATGGCAACAGCAATGTTGAGTGTTTATGGGTAAGAATCAGAGGGAAGGCCAATGAGGCAGATATAGCTGTAGGAATCTTAGATACCACCCAACCAGGATGGAGAAGCAGATGAAATATTCTTTAAGCATCTAGGAGAAGTCCCATTATCACTACGCCTTGTTCTCATGGGGTACTTCAATATACCAAGTGTCTGCTGGAAATGCAATACACCAGAGGAGAAACATCTAGGAGGTTTCTGAAGTGTGTGGAAGATAAATTCCTTAAACAGATGGTGAGTGAGTCAACCAGGGGAGGTGCCCCACTACACCTTTTGCTTGTGAACAGAAAAAGACTTGTGGATGATATATAAATTGGAAGCCATCTTGGGCTTAAAAATAATGAATTAATAGAGTTTTCAATCATTTCAAAGTAAGAAGGTGGGTTAGTAGAATCGCCACATTGGACTTCCAAAGGGCAGACTTTAGCCTATTTAGGAGACTGGTTGATAGAGTCCCTTGGGAGTTAGTCCTTGAGGGCAAAGGAGTCCAGGAAGGATGGGCACTCTTCAGGAAGGAGGTCTTAAATGCACAGGAGCAGGCCATCTCCATGTGCTGAAGGATGAGCCGTTGGGGAAGAAGATCAGCCTGGCTGTACAGAGAGCTTTAGCCAGAACTCAGGAAGATGAAGAGACCTTACGACCTTTGGAAGGAGAGTACTCAGGAGGACTACAGAGATGTTGTGATGCTATGCAGGGAGAAAATTAGAAGGGCCATAGCCCACCTTAAGCACAAGCTGTCAAAAGTCATTAAGTACAATTAAAAAAAAAAAATTATAAATGTATTTACAAGAAGAGGAGGACTAAGGAGAATCTCCATCCTTTATTGGATGTGGAGGGAAACATAGTGACAAGAGATGAGGAAAAGGCTGAGATACTTAATGACTTCTTTACCTCAGTCTTCAGTAGTAAGACCAGTTGTTCTCTGGGTACCCAGCCCCCTTAGCTGGTAGAAGGAAAGGGTGCACATAATCCCTCATAATCCAAGAGGAAATGATTTTTACCTGCTACACCACTTAGGTGTACACAGGTCTGTGGGGCCAGATGGGTGGGATCCAACCCAAGGTAACAAAGGAGCTGACAAAAGTGCACAGCACAATATTTTCCATCATTTATCAGCAGTCCTGGCTCTCAGGGGAGGTCCCAGTTGATTGGCGACTAGCAAATGTGACACCCATCTACAAGAAAGGCTGGAAGGAGGACTCAAGGAAATACAGGCCTGTCAGTCTGACCTTGGTACTGGGGAAGCTCATGGAGCAGGTTATCTTGAGCACCATCACAGAGCACATAGAGGACAACCAGATTTTCAGGCCTAGTTGGCATAGCTTTACAGAAGACAGGTCCTGCTTGACTAACCTGATCTCCTTCTGTGACAATGTGATGCACCTAGTGGATGAGGGAAAGGCTGTGGTTGTTGTCTACCTAGACTTTGGTAAAGCTTTTGACACTGTTTCCCACAAGATTCTTTGGGAGAAACTGACAGTTTATGGATTGGTTGTGTGTACAATTCACTGTGTAAAAAACTGACTGCATGGTTGGATCCAAAGAGTTGTGGTGAATTGAATTAAATCCAGTTCGAGACTAGTCACAAGTGGTGTCCCTATGGTTCAGTACTTGGACCAGTTCTCTTCAATATCTTTATCAATAATATGGACAAAGGGGCTGAATGCACCCTCAGTAAGTTTGCAGATGACTCCAAGCTGGGTGGGAGTGTTGATCTGCTTGAGGGTAGAAAGGAACTACAGAGGGATCTGGATAGGCTGCATCAAGGGACTAAGGCTAGCTGAATGAATTTAGCAAGGCTAAATGGTAGGTCACTTGGTAATGGCACTTGGTAGGTCAGCAAACCCATGCAACACTGGAGGCTGGGGGAAGAGAATCATAGAATCATAATAGAATCATCATAGAATCATAGAATGGCTTGGGTTTGAAGGGACCTTAAAAGCCATATAGTTCCCAGCCCCCTGCCATAGGCAGAGATGTAACCCACTAGATCAGGTTACTCAGGGCCCCATCTATCCTGGTCTTGAACACCACCGGACAACCTGTTTCAGTGCCTCACTACCCTTACAGTGAAGAATTTCCTCCTAACCTCTGACCTAAATCTCCCCTCTTTCACTTTAAAACCATTCCCCCTTGTCTTATCATTACATGACTGAGCAAAGAGTTGCTCTCCATCTTTTTTTTTATAAGTGTCCTTTAAGTATTGAAACGCTGTAGTGAGGTCACCCCTGAGCCTTCTCTTCTCCATCTGAACATCCCCAGCTCTCTCTGCCTGTCTCCAAAGGATAGGTGCTCCAGCCGCTTGATTCTCTGGACCTCCTGGTACAGCCCTACTTCCTTCTTGTGCTGGGGGCCCCAAACCTGGATGAAGTACTCCAGGTGGGGCCTCAGAAGAGGGGGGTGGTCACCTCCCTCAACCTCCTGGCCGTGCCTCTGTTGAATGAACCCAGGATGCAGCTGTCCTTCTGGGCTGCAAGCATGCACTGCTGCTAAAGCTTTTCATCTACCAGAACCCCCCAAGTTCTTCTCTGCAGTGCTGCTCTCAATGGGCAAAGATAGGCAAAGAAGTTGCTGAGTAACCATATATGTCATTGCCTTTTCTTTTGTCTCATTTATCAGAGCGGTACACTCTCCTTGGTCTTTCTTTTCTGAGCAATGTACCTATAGAATCCTTTCCTGGTATTTTTTCTACCCCTTGCCAAGCTCAGTTCCATCTGTGCCCCAGTTTTCCTGATCCCATCCCAGCACATTTGGACAACATCCCTGTACTCCCCCCCAAGTGACAAGTCCCTCCTTCCACTTCTTGTTTCTTCTTGCACCTCAGTTTGACCAGCAGGTCCTAAAGAGTGGCTGGAAAGCTGCAGGTCGAAAGGAACCTTGGGGTATTGGTCAATATCTGGCAGATTCTGAACCAACAGAATGCTCAGGTGACCAAACAAGGCTAACAGCATCCTGGCTTGTATGAGAAATAGCATAACCAGCAGGAATAGTGATTGTCCACCTGTATTCGGCTCTGATGAAGCTACATACTTTGTCCTAAAATACTGTGTTCATTTTTGGGCCCTTCACTACAAGAAGGACATTAAGGTGCTGGAGTTTGTCCAAAGAAGGGCAACAAAGCTGGTGAAAGGTCTAGAAGACAAGTCTAGAGGAGTGGCTGAGGGAGCTGGGGTTGTTAAGCCTAGAGAAAAGGAGACTCAGGGAATAAATACTGATGAATTGCTCTCTACAGCTACCTCAGAGGAAGTTGGGGGTGGGGGGGGGGGGGGGGGGGGAGGGTCACTTCTCCCAAGCAAAAAGCAATAAGATGAGGAAATGGACTCATGTTGTGCCAGGGGAGGTTTAGGTTGGATGGTAGGAAAAAAATATTTACTGAAAGGGCTTTTAGGCATTGGAATGGGCTGTCCAGGGAAGTAGTTGAATCACTATCCATAGAGGTATTCAAAAGATCTGGTGTTCAGGGATATAGTTTAGTGATAGACTTGGCAGTACTAGGTTAACATTTGGATTTGATGATCTTAGGGTTTTTTTCCAAGCCAAATGATACTATGATTCTAATCTTGTAATTAAGTTTCTATGTAGATAGAGATGTAGGCGGAGACAAGTTAGTTATCACCAATGATAAAAAGGTGTTGTAGAATGTTGTGGCTCAAATAAGCTGAAATCAAGTGTTTGACCTGCCTTTCCCAGGGCCCTTGATAATTAAAAAGAGTGATAGCTGCCACATCTATAGCCTTGCACCACTATCTCTTGTTTCTAGATAAACCCTCTGGCTCTAACCTTCAGGACCTCACCTATGACAGTCAGAATTTCAGTTCTTCCAATTTTTAGAGAAGGATCTGTGTATTACAGTTCACTTATTCCAAGTGTTTCTTTATTTACCTGCTCTACTCCCCTCTCAAAATGCTGCTTCAGTGCTACAGACTGGACAATAAACTCCTCTAAACCAAATGAACAAAAAGTTATTCATAAAATTATATTTAACATGTATTTTGATAGGCAAAATTATGAGACAAATGGCAAGTCTGTGCAGAGATTACTAACAGTCTTCAGTATGTTGTGGTTTAACTTGGCAGGCAGCTAACCACAGGGCCACTCAGTCACTTCCTCTTTCTGGGTTAGGGGACATAACTGGCAAAAGGTAAACTCATGGGTTGAGATAAAGACAGTTTAAAAGCTTGGAAAGGGGAGGGAAATTAATAATAATAATATATATATATATATACACACAATGGAAAAGAATATACCAAACAACTGGTGCATAGTGCAATTTCTTGCCACCCACCAACCGATGCCCAGCCAGTCCCTGAATAGCAGCAGCCCCTCTGGCCTACTCATCCCAGTTGTGTTGTTCAGCATAAAGCCATGTGGTATGGAAAACCACTTTGGCCAGTTTGGGTCAGCTGTCCTGGTTCTGTCCCTTCCCAACTACTTGTGTACCCCAAGCTTCCTAACTGGCAGGACAGTATGAGAAGCTGAAAAATCCTTGACTTAGTGTAAGCACTGTTCAACAACAAATAAAACATCAGTGTGTTATCGTTTTTATTTTTCTTCTAAATCCACACCAGCCACCAGGAAGAAAATTAACCCTATCTCAGTTGAAACCAGGACAAATGTAAGGTCTAAAGAGTGTCCAATTAGTTTAATAGAAGATAGACTCAAAACCTTTTTTTGTTTTTATTGCTACTATTATTTTTTTTACTAAAAGTCTATGTAGTTATAGAGGAACATAGGAGGAGTGATGGACAAACAATAGAAGACTAAGCTGAGGATTCGTAAATGCATGGAAATTGAACCTGACTCTATCATTAAGCTACTTGTGTTTGAAAGATGCTCAGGCAAAATTTCATGTATATTTTCACTCTTAAAATCTTGCCTAGGTATCCTTATGAAAAGCCTACCACCTTTAGTGGTTCCTTAGATTGAAAATAAACACTATTCTCATCGTTTATAACATCTTTATAGTTAAAAATACATGTTTGCCTTTGTAGGGAAAAATCTTTTGCAGCCAAAGCTCAATTAGAATTGAAGATGGCCAGTATTATGGGGAACAATAATAAAGTTCTTTGTTGTTGTTGTTTTTTTTGTTTGTTTTTTTTTTTTAATATGTTAACAGAAAGAGAACCAGAGAAAACATGGTCCATTACTTGATGGGGATGGTCACCTCACAAACAGGGACATAGACAAAGCAAAAAAATTTAATCTTTTCTTCACCACCCCTGATGGGCTATAGGACCCAGCATACCCTGAGTTGGAGGACTGAGACTGTGGAAATGATAAATTCCCATACAACCTCAGGGTTGTGTGGGATTTGCTGCTCCAGCTAGATGCATATATATCTATCGGGCCTTATGGGATTCATCTCAGGGTACTCAGAACTGTCTGATGTCGTTGTGAGACCTCTCTCAATTATTTTACAATGTTCTTGGGAATATGGAGAGGTCCCAGTAGACTGGAAGCTGGCAAATGTCATTCTAATTTTCAAGAAGGGCAAGAAAAGAAGACCCTGCTAATTACAGGCCTGTCAGTCTCACTTAATTGCCTGAAAAAAATATAGAGCAAATTATTCTGAGAGTTATTTGAAAACACCTGAAAGACAATGTGGTCATTGGTCATAGCCAACAGGTGTTCACGAGGGGAAGGTCCTGCTTAACAAACTTAATTTCCTTGTTTGACAGGGTTACCCATCTAGATCACCAATGGAAGCCAGTTGATGTAAACTTTTGGGATTTCGGTAAAAACTTTGATACTGTTTCTCATAGTATCCTTCTAGATAAAATGTCCAGCATACAGCTAGACAAATACATACTATGATGGGTGAACTATTGACTGATGGGTTGGACTCAAATGATTCTAGTAAATGGGATTACATCAGGCGGGCAGCCAGTCCCTAGTGGGGTTCCGCAGGGCTTCATTTTAGGGCCAGTTCTCTTCAACGTTTTCATAAATGGCTCAGATTGTCCTCTTGTATTCTTCTCTGGTGAGGCTGCACCTCGAGTACTGTGTTAGGTTTTGTGCCCCTCAGTACAAGAAACACATGGATGCCATGGAGTGTCTCCAGAGAAGGTCTATGAAGCTGGTGAAGGGCCTGGGACACAAGTCCTATGAGGAGCGGCTAAGGGAACTGGGGTTGTTCAGTCTGGAGAAGAGGAGGCTCAGGGGAGACCTTACTGCTCTCTACAACTACCTGAAAGGAAGTTGTGGGGAGATGGGGATCAGCCTCTTCCCACATGTAACTGATGATAGGACAAGTTGCCTCAAGTTGCACTGGGGGAGGTTTAGGTAGGAATTTAGGAGAAATTTCTTCTCAGTAGTCAGGCATTGGAATGGGTTTCCCAGGGAAGTGGTTACTGTCCCTGGGGATGTTTAAGGAGATGTTGGACTTGGTGCTTGGGGACATGGTTTAGTGGGTGACATTGGTAGAAGGGTGATGGTTGGACCAGATGATCTTGGAGGTCTTTGCCAACCTTAATGATTCTATGATTCTGTGATTTTAATATGCAGGAACAGAAGGTGTTTTGTACAATTTTGTAAATGGTACTACATTAGGAGGAGTAGTTGAGTCTGTTGAGGGTGGAGAGACCTTTAGTTGCCTCATGACAATCTAAAGAGCTGGGCAATCACCAACCACATGAAGTATAACAAGAGCAAGTGCCAGATTCTTTACGTAGAAAGGGGCAACCCTGGATATATATGCATACAGTAGTTTTCGTACTTACTTTTAAAGTCATAGAATTAACCCCAATATGGAAATACATTATAGCTATAAACTAAATCTTGCACTTTTGCAAGCAAACCTGTTTCCAATGGGTTTGTCTGCTGAGAATATTAAATGTACAAGAATAACTAGCAAAGACAAGTCCTGTTGCTTTAAGAAGAAATACCAAATATACAAGTCCTCGTTTCTGAAGCAAAAGGACTCTCAGTAGCAGCCTGATACATTTCAGGGAGGAAACATCAGAGATGTTTGAAGGAGATCATTGAAGGAGATCAGCATTTCAGCCTCCATCTCACAGACACCTTTCCCGCCTCACATCCTACTTCTGCAACGTTTTGTAGAAACAGATTTCTACTTTGCACTCCTGGCTGGTCCTGGTGACAACAGAACCTTCCTGTACTTTTGCAAAGCATTGGACAGTCCTCCTGCACCTTATAAATGGCTGAGGGACAAGAGTAATTTCTCTGAGTAGCACTATATGTAAAATTCTCTAACAGAAGAACTGCTCTTTGGCACAGAAGGATTTCTATTTTCTGTGTTTGGACATCCAATGTAAAGAAAATGTGAAAGAAGAAGCACAAACTCATTATGATCTTGGATAACATCAATACAAATGGAACAGTTTAAAATATTTCAGAATCCAGAGGAATTCAGCCTTAGTGACCCAGTTTTTCACAGATGTTTCCAGATAGTAACTCCAATGGAATAATTTATTGGTTTATAGAAACATTTTATGGCCGGTACAATTGTAGTTCAGTTTAATAATGCTTTTGAAGAGCATATCAAAACTCTCTCTGACAAATGGAAAAACACAGGTTCTTCAAATATGTCTGTCAGTGTATAAGCTTGTATCCCACAAGAAACTAAAATCTTTGCATTTTTTCTAGAAGATGTATTACAGGTCATGAGCTATCTTTAAGTGTCTGATATAGAAGACGGTTTTAAGTGCCAAGATTTTAAGTGATATTTTTCTTGAGAAATGTAGCCATTGGTTGATTGCCATGCTTAAGAGCTCTTCACTTTTTGTCCAAGACAGGAAAAATCTTGTATTTCTTTGAAGATTTACTCTAGGGGTCCCCTCTACTCTTCTGCATGTATGAAGAAGTTGTTATCCTGTCCTTTGAACTGATCTTTCTATAGCTGAAAGTGATTGACCTTTGGAGTCTTGGAGTTAAACCTCACCTGTGCTGCACATCCTTTTTTTTTTTCCCCCTTTCCCCATCATCCCCACTGTCCTGTTCTCTCCGCTCCCTTCACCACCCCACCCCCTCCCCCCCCAATATAAAGGTTCTGTGTCATGGTCACGTTTTGACAAGAAATTAAGATAGAAACTCACTGAAGTGCTCCAGAAACTAGAGATCTTCACAGCTTGAAGAACAACAAGCTATTTTGTTATAGGCATAGCAGTTGTCTGAAGACCAAACTGGAAGTATTGCAGGCGTATATGCTCAGCCAGCAGTTGTTTCATTCTGGTGAAAGATCAAGCAGAAACCCGCAAAGACTGTTTTCCAGATGTGAATAAGCATTGATGAAAAAAACAACTTTCTGATTTTAATGAACTCTGTGACTGGAAGAGGTTAAACATGGACATTTTTAAGATATAGACATCTTTAATGAAGACTGGAAGATTCAGTCTTTCACTAGTTTGTGTCTGATACTCTGCCTCCATATTTCAAGAAGCAGAAGCTGAAAGCATGCTCTGAGGCAAATGTTGGTCAACTAATATCAGGATTTATCTCGTTCACAGAAGCATGTCTTCTGGTGGACTCTTTTCCTCATTTCTCAGCAAAGGTTACTCAGGCTCTCATCTCTTTTATATTCTTCTTTAAAGAGCACCTTACTTAGATTTTATGTTTTGTTCAAGACTTAGATCTTCCAAGTTGCTTGCAATTGTATTTGTGAATTTTCTTGTATCAAAGGGTACTGTAGTACATATGCTTGGTAAAACACTTCTGTAGAGGGAAGTGGCTTAAAATAATATTTATCTGAATGCTAACCTTGATTCATATAAATAGCTAAAGTAGATTCATGTCAGTAGCTACACCATTGAAAATTTCATCACTCCTGTAATGAACATAGAGTATCTTATGGTAAAATACCTCATCCCATACAATTTATTTGGGAGGTTATTTGCTACATTCTCTTTTCAATGAATAGAGCATAGTGCAGATGATAATTATCACATATGTACATATATGTCTTTATAAAACAAGACCATTTTTAACTGATTTCTTTAAACATGAAGAACAGAAAACTCAGGCTCATGGATAAGGTTGGGATTCAGTACACAGGGAATTACTTTTTTCTCAATTTTATTTTGTCTTATGAACTTGTATTGCTCTATATTAGTTTGGCCAAACAGAGGCATAGTCTATCAGTGGAGCAGCTTTTATTGTCACTGGTGGCACTGATATGGGGAAAGAGAAGCTGCATCTTTCTTTCCCTTCATGGTTAATCTACATTTCATTAAGGTTGCATTTATCATACTTTTCAAAATCCACCTACCTGTATCAACCCACATTTCCATTTTGGTTGTTTATTTTTTTCTCTCTCCTTTTGTCACTGTACTCTCTCTTTTTCTTCTCCCTATTCTGAAATAATAGATCACTAACAAGAACATTTTTTTGTGTGTTGATATTGTGCCCCTCCAGAAAATGACAGTATATTGCACAGATATATTTGGTGTCTGAGGTAAGGACATAAAATCACAAAGCAGCTGATGCAGTGTTTATCATTTTAACACTTCTAGTTGAAATAACTAAAGCTTTTTTTTTTTCTTTTTTTTTTCTTCAAAAGAATGATATTTAAAGGTGTTGATGTATGTAAATCAATAATTTATCAACACGTTCTCTTTCTCCACTGCCAACCATATGCTTCTAGCTTTGCACTGCAAGACAATGTCAGCTGCAAAGCATAATGGTCTTGTGCTCCCTGTAGAAATAAGACCATAAATATTTTAAAAATCTTTCTACAGGAAATGAGCAGGAGTTGGGATCGAGGTGAGAGATTTTGTTGGTTTACTGTCAAAGTAATGCAGATCTACATATTTTATGGGCTAGTTTTATCAGAAATGGAGGCAGGGATGTTGCACTTGGATTTTTATCCCCTGACATGACTTACAAATCCAAATCTTTTCGTGGGAATTTGTTGAAGACATCTAGTCAAGCTTTCTAGGGGATGGACAAGCAGCAGAATGTTCCTCTATCAGTTGGCTTGGCAACTAGTAAAAGACATCCATAGGTTTCAAGTTGAAGCCTATTTGAAAATCCACTTGGACTCCTATCTGCAAAATTTTTATTTTGAAAAAGCACCATATACATATATATATTTATATACACATATACATATATACATATACATAACAAGGCTGAAACAGTAAGTAAAGTTGTGGAGCTTTCTGTCTCAAATAATTTTCAAAGCACAGTATTAATGATTCCAGGAAGCGGAGGTCTAAGATGATAGACAGTATTACTGGCACCGTACAAAACAGAACATTACCAGAAGACTAGTAAGGACTGCTGAGGCCTGGGGGTAGTGCAGAGAAAGATGAGATGAGACAGAGTAGAGGAAAAATGCTGTTATCAAAGTTTGATAAAGTAATTATCATGAGTCATCACAGACAAATGACTAATTACACTTCATCATTATATATTAAGTAATATAAAGTTTATTCCATAGAAGGCATTCCACTTGCTACTTGGCAAGGTCATATCAATTGAACATACTCAATGGCTACACAGTAAAGGACGTTTATTAAAAAGAGACTAACGTAAGAAAAAGTATCTTGAAAAGTAGCGTTCACGCTTTCTGTGG
>MU012814.1:4737-17827 GCA_011074415.1 Stictonetta naevosa | reverse complement strand
CTTTGTGTGTAAGTGTGTGTGCATAAAATCACAAGAAACTTAGAAATAAAATAACTTTTATTTTCATCCAAACAATATTAGAATAACTTATTCAACTCAGAAAATAATTTTGTGTTTGTTCCTTATAGTAAAACAGTTTTCCCTGATTACAAGTATGTTCTTCTTCACTATCTGTCTAAAAAACAACCTCTTCATAATTAGTCTTGGGAAGATTACTACAGACTCCTCACTGATTGTTATTAACTATGGAAGATGCATCCTATGAATCAATTACATTACAGCTTTGGACACAGCTGTTGTTTTTGTTTTGATTTGAATATTTTATATACCTCCTTCTTCACCAGATGTATATTATTAAGCATATTATTAAGAGAAACATCTCGTTAGTGAATATCTAGAGAAATATCTCTTTAGCTAACATCAAGGAATTCTTTTACATTTAGATCCTGTGGATGGAATTGTAGGTTATATTACTACCAGGTCAAGCTTAATTTCAATTTCCCTTATATCAGAGTGCCCTGAAATAAGTATCTTTGTCATCCCACAGATACTAATTTCTTTCATTCTACATTTTTAATATATTTTTTTTCTCCTAAATGAGTTTCAAGATTTGATAAAACTGATCTTGATTTATAAGAGCTAATAGATAGAAACATATGGTACCCCACAGTACCAGTTATCCAGTACTGTTATAAAAATACTATAATATGCACAGCTTAAATGCTAACATGATCAAAAGAAATTTAAGTGGTTCATAAAGTTTTTGAACAGTGGAATGTTTTTTTTTTTGTGGCAAAACTTTCCATGTGCCCTTCTCATTTATACTATCTTTCTCTTCTTCTGAATGCATTCTGAGAATTAAAATGGTTTTACTAAAAAGAACTTTTTTGCAGTTCCTTTTTAAATAGCACTCTGTAGGATGGTGTACTTATGCAGTACTTTGGTACTCCTGGTATTTTATTATCAGGAATTAAGTCAAATCATTTACAACACCTTCCAAGAAAATAATTGTAACATAAATGCAATTTGTTCCCTCCCCCTTCTTAAATTCTACCTTGCAACACATTAAATCTTTTAAAGATGCAGTGATTGGTTTCTTAGAAAGTGTTCAGAAGATGATGTTCATATCTTCGAGTGCATGAATGTAACTGGGATTAAAATCTATTGTAGTGGTAGATTTCTCTCTCTTTCTCTCTCTCTCCTTCTTAATGGGACAAGACTAAGCCTTTTGATTTCCCTACCAAAGCTAAAATGGCTCTGTAGGAAATGAGAATAAATAATTGTTTTTTTTTATGAAATAACATAACATTATACACTCAATTTCTGTACACTAATTAATTGATTATGTTTAAAAGAAATAGCAAGATTCAAGTAGTGACCCTAAAAGTCATGCACTTTCATCTCACAATCAGAAGTCATACGGGAGCTGATCAGGGCTGACCATGATTAATTCAAATAACAGATAAATTTCAGTGTTGTTGAAACTATAGTAATGCACGCAAACCTACTTTTATTTCAATAAACAAGCCTCTCTGACCACTGTTTTTTTTTTTATTATTATTATTGTTTGTTTGATTGATTTTTTACTTTATGGCATCATTCATAGAAAAGAAGAATGTATTCAAGTGATTTGGAAGGCTGCTAGGCTTCCCAAAATGACAGCAATTTCCGTGCAGGAATGACTCCCCAGAAATCCATGACATTTGACAATCAAGCACATGTCGACACTGCAGTGACAGGAAGAACAGAAATAGATGCTTGCTATTGGGACTAAGAGACAAAATAAGTTTTTGTTAATTATATGCACATATAGTTTAATGGAACATTAACTATGATATATTCACAATGTATAAAAAAAGGTCAGAATTTCTCAATGTGGCTGAAATTCTCTTTTTCTCCTTTAAAACTTCTAATTCTCAAGTAGTTGAGAAAATTCTGCTCTGGTTAAGGTTACTTGTTCTTTGTTGATTTGACTTTACATTAAATATAAATAATGTATAAAGTTATTTTTTGTAAATGGGATTTTTTTTTTTTTTTTTCAAATATGTCACATATGGTCAACAGCAAGTTAATTGTGTGCTTTAGCAGACAAATGGGTCAACCATATCCTGGGGTGCTTTAAGAATGGCGTTGCTAGCCAGTTGAGGGGACTGATTGTCCTGCTTTGCTCTGAGTTGTTGTGGCTGCACAAAGCTGTGTGCACTTTTGGGCACTGCAATATCAGAAGGACATAAAACTATTAGAGAGCATCCAAAGGAGGGTTTCAAAATGGTGAAGGGTCTGGAGGGCAAGACAAATGAGGAGCAGCTGAGGTCCCTGTGTAGGTTCAGCCTGCAGGAGACTGAAGCCCACTTGTGGTGGGCTTCCTGATGAGGGGAGCAGAGTGGCTGGTGCTGAGCCCTGCTCTCTGGAGACTGTGACAAAACCCAAGGGAATGGCATGAGACTGTGACAGAGTAGGGTCTGTATGGAGGTGAGGAAAAGATTACTTGATGACAGGGGGCTTGGGCACTGAAACAGACCTCCCAGTGAGGTGGTCAGGGCAGCAAACAAGCTGAAGTTCTCAAAATGTCTGGGCAATGCTCTCACACTTGTGCTTTGTATTTTGGGGGCTCCTGTGTGGAGCCAGGAGCTGGACTTGAGGATTCGAGGGGGTCCCTTCCAGCTGGGGACATTCTAGCATTCTATGAAGACTCCCAGTCACAGACATCCATTGTGTATCCATGCAGGGGGACGAGCTGGAACACAATGTGACCATTTCCGGCTGTCCTGCATCTCCCAGACCAGGACACCATTTCAGAGGGAATGGTCTGGGCACCAACCTCTTCAAAAAGTCCAATGGGCACAAAGCCTGTGACTGACCAGGCCCTTGTCACCCCAGCGCCATGAAGACAACATAAATTTTTTGATACTATGTGGAAAACTAGGAAGGGGAGGTCGTCTTTGGGACCCAGCAGGCTTGGTAGCCTCTTCATAATATCATGAATGCGGGCCCCAGGCAGGCAACAAACCGCTCTGGAGAGAATATCTGGGTATCAGTTTTGTGCCTCAGTGTCCCTCAGAGAAGTGTCTCCAATTACTAACACCCTTTATGCATTTTTTCTGGCACTTGTTGTGATGAAGGTGGTAGAATGAGCTACCTTAGTATGGCTGGCCTTTCTGAGGTCTTTGCCAATACTCACACAGTATCCTTTTTCCAGCCCTAGAGCATCATACTGGTTATGTAGTGGTACTTCAGGGGCGAGGGGGCGACTCCTCCTCCATCACCGAGTAGAGACAAGGGTCCACTCTCCCTTGTCCTGTGAGTCTTTCAAATGTGTTTTTTTTCGGGGCTGCTTGTTTACCTTCCCCTTCCCAGGATTTAAGGCTGGGCTGTTGCTCGGACCATGTTAGTGGATAATACCATTTGTCAATCTCCTGCTCTGATTCCTGGATGTTATGGTACCTGATGAGCTCCTCTCATAACAGAGCCACCTGTTCGAAAAGTTCATCCAGCTGGGCACACTTGTGCCCATGAAACTCCCTTCTGCCTTCAGGACTTAAAGGAACTTCCAGAGAAGTAGAAGGTCCTTCCTGCATTATTTAAAACACATAGTTTGCAGAAGATACAAAAGATTTTTCATCTATGTGCTAAAGTAAAACATTATTTGTTTTTCTTTTATGCCATCTTCCTTTATAAGAAGAATTTTAAAAGTTAAACCCACAAATATGTATTTTTGACCACCTTAAACATATCAGTGTTTCTTGTTGTTTTTATACATAAACAAACTAATTAACTTTTTTTTTTTTTTTTTTTTTTTTTTTTCTAGAACTCAGGTGATGAGATCTATTGAGTTCAGTTTCAGGTAAGTTATTTGTGTCCTTGTGTTGCACACTTGAGTTGAGTAGCTAAAACTGTTTTGGGGGAGTTTTTTTTTTTGTTTGTTTGTTTTTTTTCACATGTCACAAGACAAGATACCAAGTGAATGATAAACAAGATATAGAAAATATAGGCATATCAGAACCAACTGTATTGAACTCATCACCTGAGTTCTACTGACGGTTCTGGTCCAATGAAGTAATAAATATAGAAGTCCAGCAAATTAGCATCTAGATATAGCATTTTGCCTTTACAGCGTTGAATTTTCATTCTGAGAAGTTTCACCGTCCTGAAGCAGATTACAAACGAGCACCCTGATTTTTCTGTAAGGAGAATCATAGCTTCCAGCAAACACAAGAATCCCTATGGCAAACGCAGAACAACCAACTTCAAGAAAGCAGTGAAACAACTCCTGTCTATTGAACTGTATAATGTGACTACCACAGAAAACTTGTGACACGGTATTCCTTAACCTGGAGCTTTCCATAATGGTAATCCATTATAAAGGATGGAAAGTTTCCAATAAACCCTAATATCCCAAAATCTTGAAAGAGTAAGTTGGGAGCATGTGGAGCAATACATGAACACCAAATTATTCAACATTCATACAAATTTATTACATACCATCGTAATAGTAAATGTTAGATTGAAACTACTACATAAACTCAGAAGATTTAGAAAATATTGATAAAGAAAACTTCCAGTTTTAACTGCAGCTAAGATAAATGAAATGGAAAATAGACCTTAAAATTCAAACACATACAGACATAAACATACACATGACTCTAAATGCCATTGAAAATATTCAAAGTTTTGCCTTTCGGAACAGATGTTATCTCCAAAGGTCAGACTTTCACAAAATGCCACTATTAAAGGTAAGTTTAGTGACAGAAATATTTTCTCAGAACTTGGGAGTCTGGGGTTTACTGCATCTAAAATTAAACACTAAGAATTAAAAAAAAAAAAAAAAATAGCTTCAATAGCATACACATAATGATACACATTCCTAGGTCAAACACATTTATATTTATAGTAAAATTAAAGAAAATCTAAAAATGATTTGAATTGATCCCTTTTTAAGATTAAACTAATTCATCTCAAAGGGAAAGATTTTTAGGCATTTTATAATTAAAAACAACTATTTCACTTGGAAATTATATGCCGAACAGAATTGCACCAACTTTTAAAAAACTGTTAATATTGATCCTACTAATTGAAGCCTGAGAAATGAAATCTTATCAACAGTTTCATAACAACACAGAAAATACTGAGATAATTAAAGAGGAAAAAACAAACAAAAAAAAAAAAACAAAAAAAAAGAAAAGAAAAATAAAAAGGCTGATTATGTCAGAGCAGAAAGAAATAAAAATAAAAAAACATAGAATCATAGAATCATAGACTATCCCGAGTTGGAAGGGACCCATAAGGATCATCAAGTTCTACTCCTGGCACCACACAGGTCTTACCAAATATTCAGACCATACGACTAAGTGCACAGCCAAACTCTTCTTAAACTCCGACAGGTTTGGTGCAGTGACTACTTCCCTGGGGAGCCTGTTCCAGTGTGCAACAACCCTCTCAGTGAAGAACCTCTTCCTGATGTCTAGCCTAAACCTCCCCTGTGGCAGGTTGACACCATTCCTGCGAGTCCTATCACTAGTCACTAAAGAGAATAGATAGGTGCCTGCCCCTCCACTCCCCCTCATGAGTAAGCTGTAGACCATGATGAGGTCTCTCCCCACAGCCCCCTCTTTCCAGGCTGAACAGGCACAGTGACCTCAACTGCTCCTCATACATCTTCCCTTCTGTAGTGGGTTTACATGGCCCGGTTTTGGTAGCAGGGGCCATAGGGGTGGTTTCCTTGAGAAGGATCTAGAAGCTGCCCCAGACCTGGCACTTGCTCTTGTTAAACTTCTTGCAGTTGGTGATTGCCCAGCCCTTCAATCTGTCCAGATCTCTTTGCAGGGCCTTTCCACCTTTAACAGAGTCAACAACTCCTCCCAGTTTAGAGTCATCAACAAATTTGCTCAAAATACTTTCTAGTCAGTCCTACGACCACATCATTTATAAAAACACTGAAGAGGACTGACCCTACAATGGAGCCTTGGGGGACCCCACTAGTGACCATCTGCCAGCCTGATGTGGATACATTTACCACAGTCCTTTGAGACCTGCCTGTCAGCCAATTGCTCACCTATCATATGATGTTTTTATTTAGCTGTAGGTTGGACATTTTGTCCAGTAGATTCCTATGGGAAACTGTGTCAAAAGTTTTACTGAAATCCAAAAAGATCACATCAGCTGGTTTCCCTTGATTGACTAGATGGGTGATCTTATCATAAAAGGAAAACAAGTTAGTCAAACAGGACCTACCCCTCATGAACCCATGTTGGCTGGGACCAGTGACTACATTGTCCCCCAGATGCACTTTAATAATTTCAGGGATTATCTTCTCCATAACTTTACAAGGCACTGACAAGAGACTGACAGGCCTGTAATTGCCAGGGTCTTCTTTCTTGCCCTTCTTGAAAATTGGTTCAACATTTGCCAGATTCCAGTCTACTAGGACCTCTCCAGATTCCTAAGACTGTTGAAAAATAATTGAGAGAGGTCCCATGATGACGTCAGCCAGTTCTTTAAGCACCCTGGGATGAATCCCCTCCAGACCCATGGACTTGTATGGATCCACGTAGAGCAGCAAATCCCACATACCTTCAGGGTTGGTTGGGATTTTATCATTCCCACCATTGTAGTTCTCCAGCTCAGGGCACCCTGGGTCCCAAAGCCCATCATCAGCATTGAAGACGGAAGCAAAGAAGGCATTAAACGTCTCTGCTTTGCCTATGTCCTTGTCTGTGAGGTGACCATCCCCATCAAGTAGCAGACCTATGTTTTCTTTGGTTCTCCTTTTTCTGTTCACGTTTAAAACAAACAAACAAACAAGAACCTTTTATTGTCTCCCACAGACCTAGCCAGCTTCAACTCTAATTGGACTGTGGCCACACAAATTTTCTCCCTACAAACATGAATAGCATCCCTGTATTCCTTCCATGTTATCTGACCCTACTTCCAGCAGCTGTACACTTTTCTTTTTTTTTTTTTTTTTTTTTTTAAGCTCCAGCAGAAGATCCCTGGTCAGCCAGGCCAGCCTTCTGCCCTGCCTGCTTGGCTTCTGATGTTTTGGAATTGCCTGATCCTGAGCTTTTAGGAGGCAGTGCTTAAAGACTGACCAGCACAGTGTTTAAAGACTGACTAGTACTGAGCAGCCTGAAATCTGCTCTCCCCATATCCAGGGCTGAAGTTTTGGTGGCAGTTTTGCTTCTGCAGCCAACATTTTTAAACTCAGCCACTTCATGGTCACTATGACCAAGACAGCCACCAATTGACATGTCCCCCACAAGAATCTGTCTGTTCTGCAGCAACAGATCTAGGAGGGCACCTTTCCTACAGTTGGCTCCGTTAACACCTACACCGAGAAGTTATCATTGAGGTGTTTTAGGAACCTCCTGGACCTGCTCGTGTTGGCCATGTGGTAATCCCAGTTGACATCTGGCAAGTTGAAGTCCCCCATAAGGACAAGGGCAGTTGATCTTGAGGTATCTCTTAGTTCCTCAAAGAATAATTCACTGGTGTCATCATCCTGACCAGGTGGTCTGTAATGGACTCCCACAATGACATCACCTTTATTTGTTTGTCCCCTAATCCTTACCCAGAGGCTCTTAACTTTGCCATAGCCAACTTGAAGTTCCACACAGTCCAGCCCCTCCTTCATGTACATCACCACCCCCCCACCTCACATGCCTTGTCTGTCCCTCCTGAGGAGCCTGTAACCATCTATTGTGACACACCATTCACAGGACTCATCCCACCAGGTTTTGCTTATGCCGATGATGTCATAGCTGTGGGACACTAGCTCATCCATTTAATTCCTCATACTGTGTGCATTCAAGCACTTCATATGCACCTCATTGTATGCAACACCTTGTATGCAGCACCTTGTGGAGCAGCCTCACTAGCACACAGTCCCTCTGATTCTAGCGCATCATTCCTTAGCTGGAATTCCCTCGTTGACTCTAGACCATCCCATGATTAACAAAATCAAAGTTCTGCTGGTGGCATCAGTCTCAAAGTCATGTTTTGATGAGCTGAATCTGCCTGTCAGCATTGACCCTTCCTATCAGAAAGACAGAGGCAAACACAACGTGTGCCTCTGATCCTCCAACTAGTCACCCCAAAGCCCTTAAGTCCATTTTGATCACTCCTGGACTTCTCCTTGCTACTTCATCATTACCAGCCTAAAAAAACAGTAGTGGGTAGTACTCCATGGGCTGTACCAGGCAAGTGACTTTCCCGGCAATGTCTCTTACCCAAGCCGCAGGGAGGAAGCAGACTTCTCTGTTGGTTGGGTCCAGACGACATATCAGGGCCCTCTGTCCCTTTCAGAAGGGAGTCCCTCCTGACGATAACCCTTCTTTTTACTTGACAGAAGATGTAGTTATGCGGTGGGTAGATTGCCTTGCCTTAGGCACCCCTTCCAACTGGGATGGGCTTTAATCTACGTCCTTGTTTGGACTGCCATGTTCTAGAGACTCATACCTGTTATATAAGGGTAGATGGGAAGGTGAGGTGGGCAAGGAGAGAGCTCGCCTACCACCCCGAGCAGAAACCTGCTTCCATTCCTCCCCCTGGCCTAAGTCCTCTCCTACTGCCTGGTGGGATGGGAGAGCTTTTAACTACTGTGTAGCGTCTGCCTGGTAGGATAGAAAAACCTTTATTACTTGTGCTGTGGCAGGCTCATGAGTCTGTCTCAGGGAGGGAAGCATATGCTTCCACCAGTCAATTTCCCTCTCCAACTCTCCTTAACCTACTCATCTCCTCCTGAAGCTCCACCACCAGGCTGAGCAATTCTTCAGCCTGGACACAACTCCCACAGGCATATCCACCGCTGCTGCTGTCAGACACCAACAGAAGACTTGGGCATACCCTGCAGCCCAGGAAATGAATGGCTGTGTGTTTCCCTGAGATCTCTGTCTGGGTAGCCACATCAGTGCCTTTGGCTGGAGAGGATGCAAGAGATGAGGAAGCCATTGTTTTCTGTCTGGTGGATACCCTAGCTGGACTCTTCACGAGCAGACTACAACGACAGTTGGGAAAGACAGTTGGAAAAGAGTGGTGAGGTCTCCTTCCCCACTTAACCAGCCTGCGTGAACTGATGTGCAAACTACCCATGCCCTGACTGACACACCATGGCCTGTTTGCCCGTCCTAATCACTCACGCTCCCTAGGGGCTGCCTTTGTATGGCCGGAGAGCGGGCACTGCTGGCTCTGCGCTCACCTCGTCATCCTCCGTCACGAGGGCTGCCAGGCCCTGGCGTCTCCCTCGGCTGCTTTGAGTGGCCTTTATGCCGGAAAAAAAAAAAAAAAAAAAAAAAAAAGTTCCTGTTTGCCTTGACCCCCCACTCTGCTGCAGAATGCGTCTGACCAGGAGCCGATCACCTCATCGAGTGGCTGCAAAATGGTAAGAATGCCTGATGTAAATGGCCTGCCGCTGGTGCTGCTAGCTTCGCCCATGCCTCTTCAGCCTCCCTCGCGAGGGCTGCCAAAACGAGTATGAAGAGATTTTTGTCAAATAAAACAACTGTTACAATAGTTAATCTATAATGAGAAGATACCTAGTAACTGTAATGGTGTCAGTCTTTCAAAAGTATCTTTAGTACTTAACTTTAAAGTCCAAACGGCTTCTATATCATGAAAGATAAACTCCTTACAGGTGTAGGATAGCAAGTAAGGCATACATCAGTAAACCGTAAATGAGGAGACTGAGACCAAGATACATTGCATGGGTAAAGAACAGTTGCCCCAACTCATTTTAAATCATTTCCTATTAAGCAAAGAATTAAAGACACCATATTTAGCATCCAAAGAGGTGAGAGAGATTCATTTCACTCAACTTCAGAATATTTAAATTTAAATGAGAACAAAGTGACAATGAATCATTTTGTAGTAGGTGGGAAGAAAACAAAACAAAACAAAACAAAAAAAACTTATACATGATTCAATTCAAACGTTTTTAGGGTAACCATTCTTTCAACTGAACCCTCTAAAGAAAGTTTAGACTACTAGATCATTTGTAGATGTTTTGATAGTCTTTTTTTTTTTTTTTTTATCAGTTATAAAAAATCGAAAAAGACATAAAAAAATTGCAAGAGAAAGGGGTATGAAATAACCACATCGCAGAAAAAGACAATAGAGGGCTTCCATCCACAAGTACCATTACAGTTAGATGTCACATCTGTGTTTATTTAACAAGTCCCAGTGATGACAGGAGCTCCAGAACCACAAAGATAAGCCAAAAGATGTCAGAGAAAGTTCAAAATTAACTTTTGGAAAGAAAAATAAAAAGTAGGGAGCTATGAAATTGTACAGAAAATTTGTAATGTTTCTGCTCAGTTTTAGAAAGATTGGGTATGAAATATAAATCTTTGTAGGAATTGAAGGATTCTGAAGTATTTATAGCATCACGGAACCCTAAAAACTGGACATCTCCTGTATTTCTAACACACAGTATCAGTCAAAAAAGGGGAAAAAATACCTCTGGTAAGAAATCTTGCAATAGGTCAATGGCTCAATTAATATATATATATATATGTGTGTGTATTATAAAATGTGGGATGCTCTTGTCTGAAATGAACTTGGATACTTCATTTAAGAAGAGTTAATGTAAACAGATAATAGTAAAAGAAAATCTATAAAGGAAATAGAGATTTAAGAGTTTAATTCCAAGACTATTTCTATGTTTTGGTTTAGATGAGAGGAAATATATTCCCTAAAAGCAGATTTCCTAAATAAAGATACATTAAAAAAATAAATAAAAATAAAATAAAATAAAATAAATCAATAGAATATCCCTGAATTTAATGGTTTACATCCTTGAATTATGCATTACTTCCCGCAAGCCATATCTCCAATCTGCATTGCAAACATAAACATAATATATTTTTTATTAAGTTTCAGAGCATGGAATGGCCTTACTTTTCCCCTTCTGCAGATCTAAAAAAGTCCTGACATCATCAGGATAAATACTGCATCAGTATTTAACAATTCAGAGAACTTTTGTTTGCTATTTTACTGGTGGCAACATTTAAGAAGTAATTATCTGCATCACTATTTCCAGTAACAATATGGGATTTCAAAAATGCCCTCACTCAAGAGATCAAACATTTCCACCTCTCAGATTTGTTTTATCAGTCTGTCTGAAGATGGGCAAAGACAATATTGTAGCACCATATGCTCATTTAACATTTGGAAGGTTGTTTTTCTTTTCTCACTCCCCACAGCCATATGTATTATAAACTCATTTATTTCTTTTTGTTATGAAAACACAATCTGAAGCAGAAGTATGAAGCAAATTCAAAAGGAAATATAATTATGCAACAAGTAAGCAACTGCATAATCTCATTATACCATAGATAGGGTTTAACAATAAAAGTGTTAAGAACATTTAGAATTGAAAGTGAACAAAATTAAAATTCATAAAATGAAATACATTTTAACATAAAGTTTAACTGCAGCAAGAAAGAGCTGAAGCTTAAAGCCTAATACAATTCAAAAATGAATCAGATCTCTTCTGTATGGATAGAAGAATAGAAGTAACTTGTCAGGATAAAATCAGAGAACAGAGATATAAAGATTATTTCCTCAGTCCAAACTGATAATCACTGAGGATCAAGGAAACTAACTAACTAACTAACTGTGGTCTAAATTATCATTTAGTCTGGTTTGGACATTATCTGTCTGGCATTGAGAATCTTCCAGTCTCATTAAGTTTCATGTCAATAGAACATGATGAGAATAGCAAGATACAATATTAACTACAAAGCTAAATGGGCTGCAACTTAAATCAAGATCAGAATCCAGACTTAGTATTAGAGGACCAAAATTAAATCTACGTGAAATGATTGTTGCTGTATCTCTTAATAGATATATATATATTTCAATTAAAAAATAAAATAAAATAAAATATCATGGGATTAATATTTTGAGAAAATACATTTATCATGCACAGCAAGACAAAATAGATTTTTCAGTCTTCAAAATACATCACAAAGATGCTAATAGACTAATGGTAAAGCTATTTTTTTGATGTTTGTTTGCTTTTCAATGCCCCTTACCTTGTCAAAAGCTATAATAACTTGGAGATCTAATTATTTAACCATTTTCATTGTGGTTCTTTATATTCTACTGATTTGCTTGATATACATCTGCAATAAGGTATAGCATGAGTACTTTTAGTCTTCCTGAGAAATGTAGTTCTTATTATTAAGGAACATACCCAAGTGCTTTCTTCTTGACGATACTGCTTCCAGTTTCGTCCACTATCACTGAACATCAGAAGGTAGCTTGTTACCCAGTCAGAGCTCCCATAACCACCTTGAGTAGCAACAGCAGTTATCTCAGCTCTTTCACCAAGATCAATCTGAAGCCATTGATATTTATTGGACACAAGTGGAGACCAACCACCAGCACCTTAAAAATAATGAAAAAGAACAGAAGGAAGTTAACACACTGATAAATATTTATATAAATGAATTCAAGATATACCATCACCCAAACTGTTCAGATACTATTTAGTACCTATTAAAAAAACGTTGTATAGATGAAGGTTATGATAGAATGTAACTATAACTATTAAAACTCATCGTTTTTTTTTTTGTCTAAAACTAATTTTGTAATAAATCATCAAAATAATTCTTATTCAATTAAACCAAGCTCTTCAAATAATAATAAAAAAACTTCTGAATTTTATTTATTATTTTTATTTATAAAACCACAGTTTTATTTTCCATGGACTGTCTGAGCTCCTAATGTCCCTTCTAACCTGAATGATTCTGCGTGATAGTTCCACAAGACTTGGATATACAGATTTGTGTATGAAGAAATAAAACACAGTTAGATGATGAATTTACATTTGCCTCTTAAAGTGACTAACCAATTTGTACGAAAAAAAGTAAGACAGTATGAGGTCTACACATGCAGTTCTAACCAGGAGACAAACTGGCTTGTGAAGAGAAAATGTAATCTAAAACACACAGCTACATAAAATTCCTAAGCCGTTCTAAATAATCAGAAAGACATATAGAATTCATTCTTCAGATAAAGGAAAATGGAAATAGTTTTAAAAATGCATAAACCTCCATATATGTATTCTTTTTTTTTTTGGGGGGGGGGGGTG
>MU012812.1:15344-37475 GCA_011074415.1 Stictonetta naevosa | reverse complement strand
TTCTAGTCACCCAAATGAATATTACCTTTCTCAGAACATCACTTTATTAGAGGAACAGAGTTGTCTCTGCATTTATTTTCTTGTCAGGTTTGAAAATTTGAAAATGAGAAAATGATATAATATTCTGAATTCATTGAAAAAGTAGATTTTCAGGATAATTGTTATAATATATATTTTTTATTTTTAATCAATTAATGCATAAGGAAATTCATATCCAAGATATAAAAAGTGTAAAAATAACATTTCCTCTATTGTAAGAATTTATTCACGTAGAATAACATAATTAGTTTGGAACTTGAACAAAGTAATTGTTAGATAGTCACCGTTTCTAGACAATCTACTTTTTAAGACAAGCGTGGTAGAAATCTCTCTGCACAGTATTACCATTGCTTGCTGTTGTTTATTATTATTATTATTATTTTAAAAAGCAACAGTAGATGCGTCAAGTGTTGCGAACTTGATTTGAGCATTTTATGGTACTCGAGTCAGCTGCCTATTAAAAGTGTGATCAGGTAGTTTAGAGTGTGACTAGCTGTGTCAACAGAAGGAAAGTGGAGGATTAGTCTCTATGGCAACAACAAAGTATCCCTGTTTGTAGACAGACAAATTCTGCTACATCTGAAAAAGATTGACAGGTCTATTCCTTTGCAACTGACCCATAGAAATTAGCAAGTAAAAGTTATTATACTGGGTTGTATTGAAGGGTTCTCAATATCTTAAAGTGCTCTTGTAAGTTTTTCTGCAGCATTTGCATGAGAAACCTGGCAGGAATTGTTCTGAGGTTTATATCTATGGTTTGATAGATTCTTTGTGGGGGAGTATTGCTGGTGAGAATAACTTAATTTTCAGTTCTCTGTATGACAGAATTGTTGGAGCATGGATTGAGGGAAAAACACACATCAAAGGACCCAGGCTGAATAATATGTCACATTTCAAATCTCTGAGACATGTTGTAGGAATATTGCAACTGTACATTCTCAAACATGGGAGATTGAAAATATTTTCTTCTCAATTAGCTAAAAATAATTACATTCTGGAATTCCTTAATAATTAAGATTTCCATTGGAAAGATTTCATACATTCCCAGAGATTCTGTTATTTAACTGAATAACCTTTCTGTTTCATTTAATGCAGTAGAGTTGGAAGGCATGATGTGCTGTAATTGAAATAGCCTATATCAAAATTAATACTATTTTTTTTTTTCTTCTTCTAGGGGAAAAAAGAATGAAAAATAGACTTTGTTTTTTAATTGTTCCTAGATTGTACATTTAGGTACTAGCTGCAGAAACTAGAATTCACCTTTAGGCAAGTTACTGCAGTGTATATTGAAAACTCTTTTAATCTTATCTATGTGTATATTGGCAAAAGTCCAACATACTAAGAATGGATGACGATTGTGGCTATTTTTTCAGACAAAAAAATGAAATGTATAGAGATCTTTCTTACTGAATGTTCTTCTCCTATGTTCTGTTACTATCCATAACCCTTGAATTTGAAAGCAAATTTTAAAATGTATTTTTAAATCATGGTAAGACCATAGAGTTTCCCAGTGATATATGGGAAATCACTAGGAAATATCCAGTGTGCTTTCATTAGATATTAAATTTTTTGTATACCAGGGAATTTTAGCTGTTTAGCCTGATGGAAATGGCCTTTGCCTCCTAAGTGGTGTGCTTCTGATTGTTCTTTTTGATCAAAAAGCACTGTCTGAGCAACTTTTTCTCATTGTGGTTGCACCTGAGGTTTTATTTAGCTGGGGGCAGAAAGGACAAATGCTTCTGAACCTGGGGGAAGTGTTCCTCCAGCTGCAGCTACATGGAGGCAGAATGAAGCTTGTGAGTGTCCGCAAAGCGCGTGCCTGGCCAGGATGGTGCCCTTCTGCACTTTGTCCCGGGCAATTCTTTTCTGGTCTGTGCTGCAGCAAAATCACAAGATAAAGCAGATTAGTGTAAGACATTCAGCTACAGTTGGAGGGTAATTTCTATTATCTTTGTTCCTGCTCATTCATACCCATGGAAAAAGAAAACAAGAAACCTCTCTTCTTCCCCCAGTATTAAGGTACATTTTATTTCTTCCTCCTGAAAGGCAGAGAAGACAGGCTGGTGTGCACTGCCAGTGTAGAGTGCTGCTGAGGATTTCACTGCTCAAAGTGAGAATATTGATGATGATACTTTCCCAGAGGCTGAAGATTACTGGCAGCGTGTTGCCTTATGCATCTGCCTGTATTTGTCTGCACGTGCATCGGTAGGTGAAAAGAGCTTGCAAACGGATGGCAGGATAGTTGGGTTTGGTCATACTCTTCCCAACTTGTTTTTATTTCCCAAATATTTCTTGTGTTACACCAGCCATTATCAGTCACTATCCGAGAGGCTGTGCCTCCAGAACGCTGAGCAAGCTGTAAAAATACAGCCAGCAATGAACCCTGCACCAAGTGCTTGCAGTCTTTAGCCAGTCTTTTACAAACGCACAATGTCCAGCGGAAAGTAGCTGATGAGGAAAAACATGCTTTTCCACAAAAGACACAAACCTAACCTGAAGTTTTGACCTTCAGCCTGAGTGAATACTTCTCTACAGGCTATTTTTTAACAACGGTGACAAACTTGCAGCAGCAAAAGCTCTGACTTTTTTGGGGAGGGGGGGATTTTAAGACACCAAATATGTCTGCCATCAAATCAAAGTAATAAAAATGTTTTGGAATAAATAAATGTTTTGAATTAGGAACTGAAAGCAAAATTTGTTTTCTGTAGTTACCATTTTTTTTCTGTGCCCAAATGGCAAATGTGATTAGTTTAGAAAGATTTTATCCTTTTTTTTTTTTTTTTTTTTCCTTTCTTTTTGTTTACTGATGTCATATTTATAGCCCACACTTTGTTCGTTCTTTCAGAAGAGTGAATGGTAAACCTTAGGTAAGACATCATCCTTATAACTGAAACTTGTTCTGATTAAGTTCTGGGATTTATTTTTACTTTTTCAAATTTGTCAATTATCCTGTTTTTTCACTGCCTGACACTGACACTGCACAAACATGCCGATCCCTGTCACTGCTGCTCCTGTGTTTCTGAACAGGTCTCTGCATATCCTATCAATGAGCTGATCAAACTGGCGACACTGGGATTTCAGGGCTTTTGACAGCTGAAACTGCCGTGCTTTTCCTGAGCTAATTATTGTTTTCAAGGGGCAATCACTATCAGAGCCTACAAGCTTCTTTTTCCACCCCCAGATGAGGCTAGAAATGCTTAAAAGGTTTGCTTCTCCCTCCTTCCACCTACTAAGATTAGTCTGAGAATAAAAGAAATGGTAGTTAGCATGAAATGTAGAGGTGTTGCTTCATATTTAAATTAATATACAGGAGTTAAAACCCCTGTGTTTCTGAATAATTCTGTAGAGATTTTGTAACTTTAAACAAAATACTGTCTTGGATGATTCTTTCATCTCTGCTACCTTAAGCTCCATCCAACCTTTAATGATACTATTTTAAAATGAGTCTTGCCTTGCATTCACTTATAGTCCTCACATGAAATACTTTTTGTCTTTTCTCAACTTTTTAGTTAATCATAAAAGTTATGTTAGTACCCGTGTTCACCAGGGGACAAATAAAGGAAAATAATAATGTATCTATATGCATGTTGTTGTTTTGTTATTGTTGTTGTTGTTGTTTATTACTATTACTATTATTATTATTATTATTATTTTATTTTATTTTATTTTATTTTATTATTTTATTTCTTTACTGTGCTGGAGTCATATTGTAGCTGCAGCTCTCTGTTAATTGCTTGCTGACCAGACAGAGGTGTTTTTTCATATCTTCTTTTGTTATCTGATTTGCATTGGCTGTCTTCACCTGGGATGGAGGGAAAGATAGAGATGGAAGAGTGGTGACTTTTTAAAATTTGTATCATTAATACTACATTTCACCTCCTAAGTGCAAAACTACAGGCTGGATTGATTTGTATTGGTGTCATGAAAAATATTTGAAATTGAATGAAAATTCAGTAAAAGACAACTTGTTTTTTGTCTTATAGTTTACACTATCTTATACCAGTGTTTTTAGAGGTGCATTTTACTGTGTAGAGATTGCAGCCTTGTATTATATCCATGTCTAGCCTAGATGGAGGTTTCTAAAGCAATACTGAAGATGAGAAAATTCACTTAAAGCAAGAGCTTTGTCCAGAGCTCTGCAGCAAATCAAAGGTAGATCTTTTACAGATATATCCTTTAGTTTTGGAGAGGTGATGCCTTATTGTTAAGCAACGGCTTTGTTAAATGGGAAAAAGAAAAGTATTAAATTATTAAAGTATATAAAGTGTTATGAACCATGGGCTTTAATTTACTGCACTGTGAAAGAAATAAATTATCACAGGTTTGAGTGGCTACAGACAGAAAGGCCCTATATTTCAACATATCTTTGTTTACAGTCTTCAGAAAAAGAAACTCTGGAACAGTTTCCATGTTTTCCCTTTTCTGAGGGCACAAATACACACCAATTAATGAAAAGAACAGTTACTGTGTTACTGAAAAGCGTCCCTTTCCATGCTGCTTTATAGGAAAGAAGAAGAGAGTAAGAGAAGAAGAAGAGTATGTACCCTGGTAGCATAGTCTGCTGTGATTTACAGACCTTATAGCCTGCAGTTTCATTTAATGGACTTGAAGGAAGCATTGTGTAGTACTACCACTTTGGTTCTGCAAAATCATTATTTGTCCATTAAGGAAATAACATTTATTCCACTTACAGGTTTTTAGAAGGATGCAAATCCATTCAGTAGAAGGGTTAGTGGACATGCAAAATGGAAGGGAGCTAGCAAAAATGAGTACAGTTATAGCTTTTCTTTTCTCAAAAAGAGAGGGAGTGTGGGGAAAGCAATTTTGAAAATGGCATGTAAGTTAAAGCTGCCCCTGGCCAGCTTTAAATTATGAGATTCTCACTTATGCAAGATGCTGCTAGAGGAATTCCTTAGCTCTCATTAACATGGAATAATCCCTCTAGACTTCACACGTAGCAGACATACAGGGGCATATATGCATTTCTACAGTCAGTTGCATATTTCCAACTGCAAAACAATATACAGTCTGCAATTAATCTTCAATCAAAATACTTTAAATTCCCAATATCATTTTTAGCATTTCTCTACTTCATTTCAAGAACAGAGTCACCAAAATGCATCCAAACAATTTTGCTTGGGATAATGAACAAGTGATTATCTTTACTGCAGTAGTTTGAGCAGTGTTCACTTTCCCCATTTTCTAGGCATAGTTTACCAACTCCAACAGATTTCAGCTACCACTGAGCTTTCGGTTCTACTATAACTTTACAGTCAAGTGCAGAAATGAGGAAGCTGGAAGACTGCATGAAGGCAGATGAACTCCAGCTACCTCCACTGGACTTTTAAAATGCTATCTAGGAAGTCTTGGTATAGACTTCCCTATGAAATCTCGGACTCCACCTGAAAATGCCCACAGCTACATACAGTATCTTTACATTAATTAATTTACATAACCCCTAACCTTGAGAGTGGAGTGCAAACTGAAGAGCTTGGATTATGGCTACCAAAAACAGGCTAGTGAATGACATTTTAATGTGAAGGACTGCTGTTATAACCCATAAAAGTCTCAAGGCATCGGTGTGCATTTGGATGCTTGCAGGCATCCAGGATCTCCTCTGGAGGGGCTATGTTTGCAGCCCGTGCATGTGGCTGAGAGCTAGAAGAATCTTAGCTTGAATCTTGCTCAAGGCAAGGCAAGGTGTTTTGTTGTTGTTGTTTT
This sequence comes from Stictonetta naevosa, assembly GCA_011074415.1. Taxonomy (NCBI): domain Eukaryota; kingdom Metazoa; phylum Chordata; class Aves; order Anseriformes; family Anatidae; genus Stictonetta; species Stictonetta naevosa. Next base: position 31,715 of record MU012812.1, on the reverse strand, counting down.
GTTTTGTTTTGTTTTTCTCTAACAAGTTAATGTCTCCTTCTCTTTCTTTAAGCTACTGATATCCTGTTTTTTTAAGCCATCTTTTTATTTGTTTCCCAATTTCTCTTCATTTATTAGGGTACTTTATACGAGAAAGTTGAAGTTGTAGTGTAAAAGGACAATTCAACGTCATAAAAAATTATGGCAGGGCAGGATGGAGCCATGGAGCAATATTGCCAGACACTGGCTAACAGGCAGAAACTGCCAAATTCTCACTCCTGGGAATGCTCAATTTGTGTCAGCAGGAGCAGATCTGTAGCCCCACCTGGAGGCATTGCACAGGGACTAATTGCCACAGCGTGCGCCTTATAGGGGACAGCATAATAAGGACTGAATAATACAAGCCCTGAAACTTATTTGCATAAGCATCCCTGGCCTGCAGATTGTGGGGAATTTTTGGCCTTAGCTTTTGCTCTTCGTTGTGGCCCAACTTCTTGTAGCTGGGTAAGTAGCAGTGGAGATCTGTTGCCACAGGTGAGTGGCAGCTGCGAGAGCGGTCTATGCAGATGAGGAGGTAGAATTTGCGGGTCTGGAGCAGGGTGAGGTGGTACTGAAAGGCCCCTCTGCTTACTGGTTTTGCAAAGCTCTACCTGAAGCAAGAAAGACACATCTTTTTCCTCACCTCCCCCCTTCACCCCCTCTCCCCCCCATCTTTTTGGCTTGTTTCCATTATGCTTAAAATTTAGACATTTTCTACAGAAAAGCGAGATGATAATCACGGGGATTAGAGGGTTCACAAGAAACACTGTGACTGAACATAAGATGCAACTCAGATTTCGAGCACACCACGAGGCTGAACCTCATCACGTCTTGATAAATGGGGAAGGCAAAGGAGCGACAGTGGCATCTACACGTACCACTCAAACAACACCCAACTCACACCAAGTATTCCTGTTGCCTGCAGAGCCCAAGCTCTCCACCAGCAAAGGAGCTGTGCATTACGAAGCTGAAATTTATGCTGTGTTTGAGTGCGGAGCTCTATCATATGTGCTGTGGGTGGTGTGTTCTCCCAGTGTGTGACCCACCTGCCAATACACCAAGGCACTCTGCTTGTTGTTTTTTTTTTCCTGCCGCTGTCTGGTTCCTACGCACAAAGTCATTAACTGTCTTGTGTGATGAGCTTGTGAAGAGACATTTCTGAATTTTTATTATTCATTTATTTATTTTGCACGAAGGTGTTGCTGCCTGGACTTTTCTTGTTTTCTTGTCAGAGAATGGAAGCTAAGTGAATTGAGGGATGTGGCAAAGAAATTAATGCTGTTGAAATGCATAGTTTAAAAAAACAAACAAACAAAAAAAACAGGTGATAGGCAATTTTTCTGAAAGACATAAACCTTCTTAACTAAAACACTTTCAAAGCTATTAGAAATCAGAGTTTGTCAGAGAGGCAGGAGTGTGCACTTGGAATTCAAGTTCAGAAGCTTATGTTATGTAATTTTGCCAGGATACTCTTTTAATTTAAATTATATATACACACATATATAAATATCTATATATAAATTAGTTATCATATGATTTATATTGATGACTGATCCTTACACTGTTGCATCTTATTATCATCTGGGTTTTCTCTACTGTAATTATATTTACATTTATGTTTGGCAAACTGTTGCAATTTCAAATATTTGTTTGTTGGTTGGTTTGTTTTTCAGCAAGTTTTAATATTAGCCTTAAAAATTACAGTGCTGCTGACTGGAAAGTTCAGCCAAGTGAGAGAACATGCAGTAGTATTTTGTATCATTCCCATTACTTCACAAATGGATGCTAAAATTATTTTAATAAATATGAAACATCTGGAATATTTCTCTGTAATAATCTGCACATACTAAAAACCTGCTTTTGAAGAGCTTCTGAAGCACAGTTTTGTCAAAGCTGATTTCTTGAATCCTTCCTAAGCTGTTTGCTTAGAAACAAAACAAAACCAAAACCACCTATTGTTTGTATTTCAAAATTACTTTTTTTTTTTTTTTTTTTTTTTTTTACCAGTATGGGGTTTCAGTAGGTAAACAGATGGCAGTATAACTGATTTTTAGCCTAGTGCCTTTAAGCAACGTCCCAGGCTGGAAGGGCAATGAACTCCTGGAACAGAAAAGTCAAAACTTGTTGGTTCAGTTCTCTCTGCAGTGCTCTCTTTGCCTCTGACAACTGTCAAAAATGATCCCCTTTGGTGCTCATACTTCATGGCCCTTCAGAGGTCAGGTGGCAGGCATGGACAGCCAGATCACCTGTTGCTAATTAACATGATGTTTGTCTTCATACGGTTCCCATTGTCTTTTTCTGGAGCAAAGGAAAGGACATACTTAGCCAAATGTAAAAAAAAAATCCAAGCTCTGAAATGTGGCAGCACTAAAAATGCTAGAGAACTTTTAGAAATGCAAACAGGAATGCTGACAAGTCAGTAAGGCAGTCTTGGAGTGCAATTGTCTTTCACAGAGGAATTTGCAAACTGGAATTTGTTATTTCAAGTGCAGAGTGCTTTTTATTTTTATTTTTTATTTTTTTTTAAATTGTAGTGTAATGACAAGTAAGGCAACTTGGCCAATAAAAAAAAAATGGAGAATTTTGAGAACATGTATACAACATATGTATTTCTTATTGTTGATTTGCCCGAAAAACATGACATGGCTGAGAATTTACAAGGTCTATAATAGAGGAATTTTAAGGTTTCTGTTTGAAGAAGGCAAGATTTTGCTAAATATATAACACATTTCTGATTTCTGGCAAAAACTAGAAATTATTATCTACAGTTGTCAATGAAGTCTATAACTTCTGTTTTTGCCATATTTCTTGAAATCAGCCTCTTAAAATTTGTGACACGAAGCACAGATCCAAATATATTTAGTGCAATAGTTAGCAGAAGCTAATGTGCTCTGTCAGAAAACCAAATTTCTTGATTTTTGTGTGTGAAGTTATTATGGTGAGACTGAATATGTTCAGACTACCCAGATGCAGAAAGGAGGTACATCAGATTAAAACGAGAGCATTATTTCTCTCAAGAATTATTATGAAAATATTTGAGAGAGGCCACTTAGCCAAAACATATGCTTAACTTCAATAAATACTAGTTTTCAAACTTATTAAGGTCTATCTAATCATCCTGTTTTAAGTTGGCACTTCTGATTCTGGACAGTATTGTTCATGGTGTTGATTTCAAGTACTGTAGACTGGCTTTGCTGAAACAGCTCCCAGCTAAGTACTGGGATCATTTTCATGTCACTGAACCTTGCTGTTGATTTGTTTCTATCATTTTTACAGAATCCTTTAGAACTCTACTACAATGAATATGCAAAGAATGGAATAGAGCATACCTAATCAAAACAATGAAATATTAAAAAAAAATCATGACTATAAAACTCCTATATTTGATTTCCATGTACAAAATTTTTCATATGTTTGCATGAGAAAAGAAAATGTTCAAATTATGAAGAAACTTTTTCCTCTTTCTCTTTTTTTGTTCTTCATTTTCAGGGCTTTTACTCTCCTTAATACTGCAATAAGTGAATTAAATCCTTTAGCAGTTGCTAGAAAATAAGTACAATCCAAATGAAGAAGTAAGATTGTATCAAAAATGCAAGGAATGAGCATACAACATGCACATGAAAAAATATCAAGATGCAGAAACAAAAAGTATTGATATACAGCAATCAATGTTGTAGACAATATCTTTTAAATCTATCATGCTGCCTTTTGCCCTTTATATTAAGTCAAAGGGAAAGGGCCATAATGAATGAGCATGTCCTTATTCTCATCGGCAACAGTTCTGTAGGAAACCTGGCAATATGACATTTAGCGTGATTAATTCTAGGCTCTCACTCTAGTTTATTTTTTTTCCCTTGTACATGTATAAAGAGTTATTAGTAATTTAATAAAAAACATTCAGTGTTTTAAGACTATTTACAAAAGTTACACTGTAAGATAGACTCAAAAATAAAATGTTAATAAAACACTTCCACTAATATATGACATTTATTTTCAAAATTATCTTTTTTCTTCCTCTAACAAAAGTGAAAGTTCTTAGGACTGTGAATGCAAGGTTGGTTAGTTAATATCTAGCTTTTAAACAGTTTTTCTGCATCAAAAATAACACGCAAATGAAACAAGTATCTAGGTATTGGAATATGCAATGAAATATGCTGTGCAAAACTTCGGTATCTTTTCGTACTTTGTATCAGAAGGGGGCAGTAGTGATCCATTATAAACAGGCAGTGTGACATTGCTTTTGTTGTGCCATATTTAATAATAATAATAATAATGATAATATAATTTCCCCATTTAATATTGAGGGCATTTATGTGCATAATTAAGATTATAAATATATAATAGTAATTCAAAAAGTTAAATAATTAATAGATTGTAAGTAAATATTATTTGTTGTCTCGTATTTTTATATTATTAGTGAGATACTATGGTTACAGTTAACTTACTGTCTGTAACAATGAACTAATGCTGATTATTTAATACCCAATTTTCATGATTTCTAACACAAAGGAGGTGAATCCTAACTGTAAAGGATTTTGATAATGTAAATTTAATATATTCCTCATAAAAGTAGAAATTCAGATCCCCTCTGTTATAAAAGTCATTTATATGTACATTGAGATTTAAAGTATTGTACAGATATTACAACAAAGAAAATGTGTTAAGTATTCATATAGTAACACTGTGTTGATCTATATTAAATTAAATGGATGGAAAAATATATTTTATTATGATGCTTACTTACTTTTTCATGTTGGTTTTTCTGATCCTGTACATTTTAGCAGATTTGCTAGTATTTCTTTGCCCTATAAACTGAGGTCAAGATGTGGTGGCTTCGCCCTTTCACAGAATCAACTTTGGTATGTGAGCTATGTGAGCAAGAAAAAAAGAGATGAACAATAATATGGTTTCTATTCTTTGTCCTCATTTTCTTGCTGTCTATAGAATAAAAACTGGCAGAGTGCATAAAACTGCAAAAGACGCAAGTCCGTCTTCATAACAGCAGGAAAACCAGCTGAATTTTTGATTTGCAGGATGCTGACTGATACTGTATTGTAATAAAATACCTACTTACCAGATAAGTAGACAGCAGTGTTATTGAAATAGTATAGATACCCATAGAAGATGAAATGCTTTTTTTTTTTTTTTTTTTTAAGTATCCGCTGTTATTTACATGTGTAGAAATAAGGGTCAATGAGAAGTTTAATTTAGCATTCCGTACTCATGCTCAAGCATACATACTCATCCGTATTCTACACATGCAGAATACAATATTTGTAAGTGGTCTAGGACATTAAAATAGGTGCAAATGTGAACTTCCCAAAATCTAAGCTGTAATTTAGGGCCAAAATCATTTTCATTATAAATTATTTGCAAGCTATCAGCCAGTTCCTGGGCTCATTTACTCAGGAGTAAATCCAGAATTTGCTTTGTTCAAAGTGCAATTAAATCTAAAATGGCAGAGGGAAGAAAGGTTCTTTGTACCTTAAAGGCAACTGGAAGGTATATATCTGTGAGTATAGATAAGAACTTTATGTGTGCACATAACTAGGCATTTTTCAAACAAAAATGCACTTGTTCAAGCAGTAAACTATAGTCATTCTAGATCAGTCATTTAATCCAAGTAAGTACACACCTGATCTCATATCCTTGTGCCTAAGGTTTATTTCAATTTTCCTAACACCAACAGTACTTTCCAGATAATTATCCAAGAAAGTTATTGTCAGGATAATTGGAAAGCCATTGTTTTCTAATGAGGAAACACATCTGAAAATCTGCTGTCTGTCATGCCATTCTTCAGTGAAATCTTTTATATTTATTTATTTTTAATCAAAAAGACTATTTATTGAATGTGGAATCTCAAAAAAATAAAATAAAAAATAAAAAAAAAGAACTCGAACACTGGCAAGCTACGAGTGCATTTTTTTACTGTGGCCTAGGTACAGATGGAAGATGTTTGTTTTCCATTATCTCCAGGCACTTAATTGACTGTAGTTTTATCTTACTCAGAATATATTGATAGTAGTAGCAGTGTAGCTGCAGGAACATGGAATCTGACATAGGCTTCAGAAAGTTTTTGAGAAGCTGAATAAAGAGGTGTGTGGATTAACACCTTATAAATTATCTAGTCTAGCCCCCTGATATAACCTGTACTGAGTTCCAGGTCTTCTTGCTTTTAATACTGTTAATACCTGAATTTGAAGCTTTCTGTTATAATCTGAAACATGTTGCGGAGCCTGAAAGCTGCCTCAGATTATCTCAGCTATTGCTAATTTTGATGCTTGTTAGTTCAAGTGTCACCATTCATACCAGTTTTTGTGTTTGGTCATTTCAGCTGACATTACTTGACACATTGCTGAATATTAGAACTGTACTGGAATTAACTTCTTAATGAGTACAATTTGATATTCAAGCAGAGAAAACCACAATTTTGTTACTTATCTAAACTCTACCACCATTTGCAAATTCAAAGTGAGACATTTTTTATGAATGTTGTTTGTCTTTTATGTTCCTTATTATTCTTTAATTTTTTTTAAATTTCATTATCCCTGGACTAACTCATTTGTATCTATTAATGTGCGGAGTCAAAAGTATTTAGGTAAATAAAACAATAAAAATATGTTGCATATATTCTTTTAATTTTCTTGCTGAAATGAAAAAAAAAAAACCACACATATTTATAATCGTCTCCTGTGAGTAGATGCTGTGTCCTTTTGTACTGAAATGCATAGATTATTTGGAGACAGAGGGGTGTGCATGCATGTTTCTCCTTCTTCCTCCTCTTTGTTGAACTCTTTCTCTAGTTCAGTGCCTATCATTTTGTTATAAAAGATATTTTTTAGACTCTCTTTCCAGTCCTGAAAGGAAATCATTTTCTTACCTGTGAAATGTCAAAATCTGCAAATGACACATACCTGTACATACACCAATATGTATCTCTAGCAGTCTGATTTCTTACTGACATTATAAATGGGTATACTAAAAAAAGGGAAATATTTATATATATATATATATAAAGAAAGAAAGAAAAAAAGAAAACACAATAAAGATATTTTGCATTTAAATTTAAAATCAAGAATCGGACTTTAGATTCCTATGGATTTATACAAACATATACAATAACTGAAATTTGGTTAAAATATGTTATTATTAAGGTGTTTTGGAATTTAATATTTAAACCAGTGAAAAGCATCACTTTTATTTTAGTTATAGTTGCTGTAGCATTTGCAGTTACTACAGAATTTGGAACCAGATAACCATATGAGATTCTACTTTGGAATTTAAGGTGAGATTGTCACATGGTACAAAAAAAAAAATCATGAAAGTAGAAACTACATATTAACCTTATTTTCAGTGGCATAAATTAAAAGTTACTTCACTGAAATTTCTGGAATTATTCCACCTTTATCCCAAGGGAAGTGGCATCTTCATTGAGGTGTGTTATGCAACAATATCATTAGTTGCTCAGTTATGTCAGCTACTAAATTAATACAAAAAAGGGAATCAAGAAAGATCCCTTAAGCACACTGGAACCAAACAACTCACCAATGTCTAAGCTGCAGTTAGCACACTTTAAATAATTGGGCTAGAGCTGTGCTGCAGAAAAAGATGTCCTGTTCAGGGGAGCATTCAGAAAATGAGAAAAAGACTTGTAGTTTTATATCCCCATTTTATTTTTGCTCATGTACGCCAATAAGCACGGCACTTGAAATGATAATTAGGTTTAAATTACATCAAATACCGTAATTTAAGCAAGCAACTAATTTCAATATTTAGAGTAAGACCTGAAAGAGAGAAAGTGCCAAGGATCATCAGTATCCTTACACTTTCAACAGGTTGAGCTTGTACCACAGAACTTCAAAAGCAATATTCGTATGATCAATCACTGTGGAAAAATCCAAATTTTCATATTGAAATCACCTAAATGAGAAGAAAATATACAGTTGCTTTCCCAAGTCATCTTTCAATTTTATGCTAAATATACAGGGGAACACAATCTGTCAGTACTTCTAGGAATTTTTGTTGTAAACTCAGAATATACTATTATCTCCTATTGTGCAGTGGCATTCATTAATCATAAAACGCTTTATGTTCTTTTCATGTATTATAAAATTGTATTTGTTTTCTTTTGCAGAGTAAAAATAAAGGTACACAAAGACAGTTAACACCAATAAGGAGAGCCTTATGGTTCCTTGATGACTTTCTCGGCTCTCCAGTCCTTGCACCTACTCTAAACTCTTGTTAACTTGTCTGGTCATGGAAGGTCTCCCTTAAATTTGTCACATAGATCTATCTTGCATTTCTGGAAATGTGAAAGCTTTTTGGTTTTCTGTTTCCAATCCCTTTCCCCCTCTCAAAACTCAACTGCCCGAGGAAGACTTCACAGTTGTTCTACAGAAAAAAAGGACTAACGAGATGAAGCATGTGACCCTGATGATAATTAGCCAAACAAGGAGAAATAAAAATAAAATAAAAATAAAAATAAATTTAATATTAATATAATAAATTTTAAAATAAAAAACAACTTTCAAACAGATTAAATCTAGAAAATAAATAAGATTTGAAATTTAAAGCTTCACTCCACTTTCAAAAAAGTGGTGATTACAGAAATATCAAAAAAATTTAATCGACTGTACTTGTGCAAAAACTTTTTTCTTGTTACTGCACTTGTTTTGTGAAATTTCCTGCTGTATTATGAAATTATTTTTCTTTATTTGGCAGCTGAAATGCTTTTGTCTTGGGATGTTGATAGTATTTCTGTGATATATTGCTTGTGTATGACTATTATAAAATAGTGTATATGCATGCTTATTATACAATAGCACCTATTGTACTCTGATTTCTCTACAAGGTTTTGGCTTTTTTTCTTTTCTTTTGATGGCCTGTGACTGATCGCTACTTGAGAGCTTGAATATAGACAAGGTTCAAGAGAAGTGGGTTGGAATTTTTGAACTGGCTGTGTTGTTTTATGTTAACATGAAGCATGGCAGAGAGCAGAAGTAACACAAGACTAAGTCTGATGTCATGTTGTCTTTTCTTTCCTCTTTGCTCCTCCTTTCCATTTGACAACTAAACCGCAGGCCTACAAGTGGTGTTCTGTAAAATAACTGTTAAAATGCTTGGCATTTCATAGCCTTAATATCTTGTAAAATATGCTTAGCTGAGAACTGACTAGTCTGCCTGATCATCAGACTGGTAGAAAGAGCTAGTGGTGGATTCTGTGGCTGAAGCTGCCATGTCTCCCTATCTCCTTTCTTGCCCTTGTGAGTCATCATCAGAGACAAATGTTCTCCAGGTTCAATCCTTCTCTTACTGGATGTGGCAGTGAAGTCTCTGAAGGATTTATTGAAACCAGACTTTTCAGTTTTGACTACCACATTGACAGCAATGAAGTCTATATTTAAAGTTGCTATTCCACATCCATTGCAATTTTTTTTCTTTTTGCTTGTATGCACATTCAGCAAAAACTCCCTCTTGATTTTGACCACTTATTGGTCTCAGCAAGAATGTTTTACAAATGTTATCATTGGGATCTTGTTCTTCAACAATTGTTAAGCAAATTTGAGCAAAGCAAACACATTTATACTCTGACTGAGAAACTTTATATATTGCTGAAAATAAAGGCAACCTTGCAATGCAAGAACATTTCAAGAATATCATCATACCACCCATACTGGTGGCTGGAATCCTTCCCAAAATTTCAGTAAAATAAGTTTATAGCTAGTTGTTTTTGACCGAAACACTTTTTTATTATTATTATTTTATTTTTTTATTATTATGTTTTTTTCCTCACAGGACCCATGTGGACTTTCAGTTCTGCCACTGAAGTCCACTAAAATACAAGCAAAGTAAATCAGGCTGAACCGTTATGAAATTGCTTTCCTTTTACAATTACATTTGTAACTACTTTGCTTTCTGCTTCTCTACTTTTGTGCACCTAGAAACAGCCTCAGGGCTTCACATCTCTGGACAAGGAGAGAAGATGTTGTGGTAATAGGTGATAAATCACTACGAACAGTCAGAAAACAGTAGAAGGAAGGCTTATTAGTTTTGATCAGCATACAAGGAGAAGGAAAGAGTGTTGGAGGGGGTATGAAGTGTGAAGTGCTAGAAAAGTTCTCTGGTGTTATTTCTTTTGAATAAGTGTCCCTCAGAGTCAAAAGCACTGACATCACCGCAGTGTAATCATAGTTAAAGAATATGAATATGTATATCTTGGCCAAAGAAATTTTAAGACAAATATGGTTTATAAGTTTTTATTAAAGATCCATAAATAAAAATAATTTCCGTGACTGAAAATGTAAAGCATTAGTACTATATTTAAAGACAGGAATAGTAAAAATATTGATTACCTTTAACTTCTAGCTACAAGGCTTGTGTTTCTGCTTGTTTACTATAAAATTTCTTATTGAGGAGAATCTTCCCATTTGACAGCCTCTTAGATGTTATCAAAAGAAGGGAAGAGTTATCCTTAGCGAGGAAAAAGTAGTTGAGATAGGTTGGGGCTGGTGATACTGTTACAGATCTCTGAATATTTCCCTTAGAAATAATACATGCACATGAAAATGCAAAGAACTGCTAACACAGAAGATACAGCTTTGTTTTTTTACATCAGGTTTTGTTTCCAACCATATTCTTTTGGAAAACAAAACAAAACAAAACAAAATTATAGTCATTATGACCTGTTATTTGGTGTATTTTTACCAGTTACAAGTTCTGGCTACTGTTTCAGTCTCAGTATCATAGAATCATAGAATCATTTAGGTTGGGTAAGACCTCTAAGGTCAATTTCAATCTTTAACCTAGCATTTCCAAGTCCACTATTAAACCATGTCCCTGAGAATCACATCTACACATCTTTTGAATACCACCAGGGGTAGTGAGTGAACTACATCCCTGGGCAACCTGTTCCAATTCCTCACAACCCTCTTAGTGAAGAATTTTTTCCTAATATCCCACCTAAACCTCCCCTGTCAAAATTTGAGGCCATTTCCTCTTGTGCTATCACTTGTTGCTTGGGAGAACAGACCGCCTCCCACCCTGATACAAATTCCTTTAAGGAAACTGTAAAGTACAGTAAGGTCTCCCCTGAACGTCCTTTTTTGTGGGCTAAACTATCTCAGTTTCCGCAACTGCTCCTCATGAGACCTGTTCTCTAGAGCTTTCACCAGCTTCGTTGCCCTTCTTTGGACATACTCCAGCACCTCGATATCCTTCTTGTAGTGAGAGGCCCAAACCTGAACACAGTGCTTGAGATTCAGCCTCACCAGAGCCGAGTACAGAGGGACAGTCACTTCCCTGATCCAAGCCAGGATGTTGTTGGCCTTGTTGGCCACATGAGTACACTGCTAGCTTGTATTAAGCCAGCTACCAGCCAATACCTCCAGGTCCCTTCCTGCCAGCAAGGTTTCCAGCCTCTCTGCCCCCAGCCTGTAGCAGTACATGGGGTTGTTGTGCCCCAAGTCCAGGGCCCAGCACTTGGCCTTGTTGAACTTCATACAGTTGGCATCGGCCCATCAGTTCAGCCTATCAGAAGGATCTCTGCAAAGCCCTCCTTCCCTCAAGCAAATCAACACTTGTGCTTATCTTGATGTCCTCTGCAATCTTACTGAAGGTGCACTTGATCCCTTCATCCAGAGCACTGATAAAGGTACTAAACAAAACTGTCCCCTGGGGGACACCACCTGTGACTGGCTTCCAACTGGCCTTAACTCCATTCACCATGACTTTTTGGGCCTGGCCACCCAGCCAGTTTTTTTCCCAATGAAGCATATGTCCAGCCATGCCACGAGTGGTCAATTTCTCTAGAAAAATACTGTGGGAAACACAGTAGGTGTTGCAGAAGAACAGCTAAAATGGATTTAACTCAGAAATCCACTTTTTTTTTTTTTTTTCTTTTTTTTTCTTTTTCAGTTCTGTATGACAGGGTGGACTGAACTACCAGACTACCATTTTTGTTTTATCTAGGGAAACTGAAGTTGGTGGCACACAGTGGTGTTCTGATGGAATCCCATACTGTGGAATTAATCTTGATATTTGGCTGGATCAAAGGTTTCTCTGCACTTTGTTACAAATGCAGTAGGTCTAATGCTTCTGCAGACGTCTCTCAGAGCTAAGTGGGAATCAATCTGCATATTCTGAGGAATTTTCTGGTATACCATTTTATCTTCTTCAGTGCATTACTTCTCTATCCAATATAACTGGTTAAAAACCTACCATATAAAACAAAATGAGGCCCTTGGAAAGGGTGAACCTCAGAGTAAGGAGCTCCTGCTGGAGCAATTTTTCATCCTATTTATTGCAGCTCAGGGTCAAATGGGAAAGGGACTAGCACAGGTGAGATGAAGACCAGATCACCTGTGGGAGGGAGGAAAGCTTGACTTCCAGCATGCCACACATGAAGCATAGACCAGTTTGTATGACAGGCCTTGAAGCAGTGAGAGGAAGTAATGAAAGATAAGAAATACACTGATGACTTGATATGTTTTTCCTCTGTTAAGCAGGAAGAACCAAATTTCAACTATTTGAACGATGATTTTCTTCAAGAAAATCCTACAGGGAGGCATTTCAGTGTTATTTACCCCTTGATTAGCTCTACAGTCTTATTCACTCTGTGCATTCATGTCTAATGACTAGTTTGCATTAACATGAAAAGAATTGAACACCCCTCTTTCCAGAGTAACTTAGCAGAAGAAATAGTATTTTATCCAGACATGGTGGAACACATCTGGGTAGAAGTCTCTTATTATCACAAAGGAAACTAGATGAATAGTACACCATGAATACTATATTCATCAAAGGAAACTGTTTTCAGTCTCTGGCGACCTGAGAATTGTCTGACAGTATGGTAAAATTTTATTGCTAATATAGCTCAATGTTATTACACCACTCACTGCTATAGACTACACTTCACTTTTATCTTTTTTTTTTTTTTTTTTTTTTTTTTTTTTTGACACATGCTACTTAACTGTTGCTCAATCTACAATTAGAAAACTACCTGTGTCGTAGTGGTTGTGTTGGCTGTGCGTTTATATGTCAGCTCTTCCTTCACAGGAAACATAGAATGCAGTGTAATAAATTACCCAAATTCAGGTATTCAGGGATTGTGTTCTGCTCAATCTGCTTAGTACATAAGGAAAGAGTTGAAGTTATTTATTTTAGATTGCTTGTTTATTTTTTTTTCCCACTTCTTTGCTTGTATAAATAAAAACCTGTCATAAGAGTTTGATAAGATGATCACTATAACACAAGCTATCACAGAGGAAAACCTATTTATTCTGCATGACTACAACCAAATAGACTTCTTGTTAAACATTTTAATGATGAATATAATAATATTTGTTGGCAGAAAGGATAAAGATGATATTCTGGAGAATAAAGTAATGAAATTATCATTTGGAAAGTTATTAAGGGAGAGAAATCATGAGATTTCTCCTTCCTTAGGCCTGTTGATCCATCTACCTAGTCATGTCCAGTACAACACAGAAAATTTATCAAATTTAAATTGGTTATTACATACATGAAGAAGGTTAAAGATCATCAAAGGTCAGGAGTGGGAGAGGGGGTGGTAAAGGAGATAAAAGTAGACATATGGGAGCAGCAGACAGAGTGGAAAGTAGTCTTCTGATACTTTTGGCTCCTGCAGAAGGAATCCAACTGCAGTATTGCCACGAAACCTACTGTCAATAAATGAGAAATTTTGAAATAAACTTGAGAGTTCCCTGATGGGAAAACAAAGCAGCAGATCTCTGTCTTCAAGAGCTGTGAAAGACCACTGTGACCTTAATTCAAAAGCCGGTTAAAAGAGAAACATATATTGAAGAAAGCTGGGACCATTTTTTATTTTATTTATTTATTTATTTATTTCCTGTGTATCATGGTTCTGACAATATCAGAAATACTAAAACCAATGTAAATGTAAAATCACTGCTTCCATGAATATATGCAGGAAGTTCAGAGAAGATATATATTCATCTCAGCTACCACTGCATGCTTAAATTAGGTTTCTAAGACAGGAACTCTTTTTGTAGCCGCTGCCTAGTTTAGATCTTAGGCTAAAATCTCTGTGTGTCTGTCTTCTGCTTTCCAACTTGTATACACCAGAAAACTGTCTGAGATTGTCAGGGATGAGTCTGGATGACAGTACACATGCAGCTCCATGGCTACACACAGCACTCAGCAGCCGTGAGAAGTAGATGGTTTAAGAACAAGACTAAGGCACAGAGACAATAACTCTGATTCCTGATGAGTGGCAGCAGGTAGAACAAATCTGCTTGTTGAGTGCACCACCTGCTGAAATGGGGCTGAACCCATTTTGGAAAATAGACTTATATTTGACAAGTCAATGGTCACTTGACCATGTTTACTATGCTGACTAGTATCTCTCTCACACATTAGGGAAGCTGTCCACGCTTTGTACATTATCATCCAACCCACGCTGAATAAAAAACATAGAATATTTCTTTCCTTTTTTTTAAAAAAAAAAACAAAAACCAAAACATATGCAGCCAGAGAGAGAGAAATAGTTTGAGGCTGTCACTATAGAGAAAAACATAGTTTTGTCGGTGGCCAGAGAAATGACATTGTCAAGAGACAAAGGCATACATCAAAATAAAAAATGTAGTGTTTTGCTCATTACCTGGTGGGTAGCGTTTTTATTTTTATTTATTTATTTATTTTTTTCTCATGCTATGGAGGGCTGGGCAATTTCTTGGCAACCTGTTGAGCACAGTCTTGTTTATATCAAGAAGTCTGGTCAACACCTGTTACCCTCTACCCTGTCCCAGCTACTTTATGGCTTATGCCATTTCCTAAAGAGAGCAGGAAAATAGGTTGAATCACTAACTTGGGAAACTGGAGAGAAATCCAATCTAAGTATAAATGAAAGCATCGGGCTAAGTCTGTTTCCCAGAAATGAAAGATGCCCACTAGTTGCAATTGTAACCTATTAGTATGTGCAAGGTGATAAGCACTGCGTCATTTCAAACTTTATCTTCTTTTGCTCACTAGATATGCCAGACTTTCCTTGAAATTAGTAAAGTTTAATCTCAAAGACTGACAATATTTTAGTTAACATATTTCAAAATACTTTAACAACCTTGTAAAAAGTATATATCTTAATTTTACTTATTTTTTGTCCCTTTTCAGTGATTAGGTAGTTAACATACAGAATCACATTTTCTGTGTGTTGGATATATGATATCACAGGAAACCCATGTTTGCTTGGTTTATCAGCAATGAGCAGCTACACAAATGGATAAATAATTCATAGATCTCTTTCTTGGCCAAAGAAACAATATGAAAACTTGACTGCAACACACCATAGATGTCACAGATATGTACTACCAGATATAAATCTTAATACCTCATTCAGACATAAACAAATCAGTATTTGCTTATTAACCCTCTTCATTGCAGACTGTCTCTCTTTCGTCTAAGTCAGAAATCTACCTGACCACATTATCTGATAAAATTATTTGCATTTTAGGCCCTCTTAGAGTCAAAATGCTTTTCTCACTGATTAACATGATAGGGTTTGAAGGGTAACAGGCAAGATCTCTGTTAACAAACCAACCTTTAGCCCCTAGAAAGAGAATTGCAGCTTTCTACTCTTTTTTTTTTTTTTTTTTTTTTTTTTTTTTTTTTTTTTACTGCTTTAAACACAGCTAGGTTGTCTCCTCTTTTAACTATCTTTCATTGCACAGTTAGCCCTGAAAATATAAATTATTTTGAAAGAAGCAAGCAGCAAGGCTCCACATCTGGCAAGGACCTGTGGTAGAAGAGTGTTAAGTATATCCTTGTACTCACCTTCTATAACATGACCAAGGTTAGGACATGGTGAATTGCAAACACTTTCCATGTTCATTGGGATTAACATCAAACTGGAAGTGGGCAATGACTGCAAATGATGCATTCAGGTCTGACACTGGCACAGGCACTTGCACAGGAGGGGATGCAGTGCAGTAGTAGCCTTTGACTCTACCAGACTACTCAAAGCTCCTCTTTGCACCATGTTTCTGGACTGAAGCAGTCTCTGAGGGTGAGAAGAGTCATTGCTTTTAGATTGTCCTGGGAATGATGCATTTGTTACAGGCAATTATGCTGACATTGTCCCTGTGCTTCTCCAACCTTTGGTCCCCTTCATCTGGCGGAAATCAATATCCCATAATGATAATTGGACAGATGCTCTTATACGCCAATACCAAATACAGATGACCTTCCTAAGGGAGGTGTCCTGTGCTCCTGAAAGACTATGAGCTCCCTTCCTCAGCATGCTCTAAGCCCTTAAGTCTGGTGTTAGGGATGCCTACTGCACAGGAGAATAATGAGAAGATCCTGAGGATAGATAAATGT
>MU012812.1:0-14944 GCA_011074415.1 Stictonetta naevosa | reverse complement strand
TTTTTTTTTTTTTTTAGTATAACTGAGATGTAGATATCATATGTAAAAGTACATGTATTTTCTTTCTCCAGCTATTTGTATGTGTAGTCCTCTTCAGTTATGCTTAGTTTCCACTTTATTGTCTTTCCAGTTTATACCCAATGGACATAGCTGCTAGCCAGTCTCAAGGGCTATGAAAACTGCAGCCACCTTCCCTTAAGTGTCCCTAAAAACAACACTTAAAAGACCCAAACATTTCTGTTTCAGATATGATCCTCATATAACTGTACTCCCTGTTCTGTTATATCTGCTCACAGGGAAAATTGTATTTCATAATTGTATACAGCGTAACTTGTATTATGGGAAATAAACTTCCCAATATCCAACAGCTCTGAAACAACTGTTGTTGTCTATAGGTGTTTATAACCAAAACTGAAGTATAATATGTTTTACTACATTTGCAGAAGTATTGTTCAAAATACCAGAAAATAAGCAAAAACTCAAGTCACCTATGAGATGCTGATCACCACATAAACCATTTGAATCATTTGAGCTATAACTGTTTACATAAAATTCATGAGTCATGTTTACTTTATTCTGTGTTCATTGTAAAATAAAACCAAATTACATTGCTTTTATAAGTCAGATGAAGATATTCTACTCTGTAGACATTCTGGCCTCCTTCTGGCTGATGATGTTTGCTTTTTCTATCCCATTCCCATTGCTCCAGTAGTTAATCTCATAAAATCAATAGCTTCTTGTGCATCAAATATAAACACCATCAAGCTGTTCCAAACTATTCATTACATAAGAAGAAGTACCTTAATGAAGCTGGGAAAAGATTAAAGAGGAAGATTATATGAGATGAATAGGAAGAACTGCCATCACCCCACTCACTGTTAGCCCTCATTCCTGTTCTGTAGTAAAGACGAAACTCTGCATGAAATTTTTATATTATTGTGAGAATTGACCTGTGACTATTTTGACAATTAACAGATATCCACTGGAGTATTTATGCTGAAAAACTTGCACAGTCATTTTATGATTTTTGAGCCATGCTCTTTGGCTGGTATCTTGAAGTGAGCCAAATACATGGTATATCATGTTATGCTCTTCATCACTGCTATGTTTGCGTTACTAAAAATCTTTGCACAGATGGGCAGAGGCAGTGCTGTCAGAAAATTTTCAGTTGCAAATTCTCTGCTAAATCCAAGCTTTTTCTCCCTCCAATTGTTTAAAAATAAAACAAAACAAAATGCATAATAAGCTTAGTTCTGGTTATCTTTTATGCTAACTTGGAGCAAAAATATATTGCTTAACTTTTTCTTTTAATTCAGACAGAAGAAAGTCTATTATGAAGAATAGGATTGCTTGTTTTATTTCATGTTAATATTTTCCTGGTTTTAACCATTATTTTCTTCTTATGTAGAATATATATATACATTACACTTTTATTATTTTTTTTTCACTATCAGCTTTTTTTTTTTTTTTCTAGTATGGTTTCAAATCGCCAGGGAGAGAGGAAATGAATGATATCAAATAGGATCAAAGCCCTTTATCCATATTTCAAATAAAAGACAATCCTAATCTACCCTGAACTTCTGAAGACTTTAACTAACTGTTCTGTATCCCTTATGTTAGGCAGAAAAATCTGATGCTACTGATACTGGGAAATCAAGAATGGGAAACCCACAGCCTGCTGAGGTGGAAAGAGCAGCAGCAGATTACCTAGCTAATGAAGTAGGTGCATGGAGCAAGATTACCTTCCTTTTCACTTTTCTCTCATTTACAATAAGGTCATAACAATGTAAAATCACACTGTATATACAAATACATGCCAGCATTTGTTCTATTACACAACCATTTTCATGCTATGAAAATGTTCAAATCCACTTTTCAGTGGTTTTGTAACAGTTGTTTCACTAAAATTATGTATTATGAAATATGATGGCTGTCCATTATGCACTATATATATGGGCTAGTCACCTGTTCAAGCAGATTCACCCATCCAATATGGGAGCAAGATTAACAGGATAGGACTTTGGTGACTTTTGATAAACTATGCATTGAAAATATCTTCTCATATGCATCCCACAATATGAAATAGTATGTTTAGTTCTCCTGAATGAGACATAGATTTATAGAAATAGGTCTTCTCCTTTTAGTTTCAGGTTACTTAACTGTAGTCTCTCCTTGATCCCTACCTGCTCTTGATGTAATCTTCAAATTCTGTCGCCCAGATAGTCCGAGTTGCTGCTTTACCAAAGCAGCCTAAGAGTTCCTTTATAGACCAAACAGAAGACCTAATGGAAGTAGAATTGACAATGAATTCCACATGCTTTTGCATGTCTCTTTTGCTAACAGTGAAATACTTTACACAAAATGTGTAGTACTTTTTTTCCCACTGTTTGAAAAATGTTTTTTCTTTCTTTTTTCTTTCTTTCTTTCTTTTTTTTTTTTTTTCCCAAGTATCAGTCATTTTCTCTCTGTGGATACTTATTGTTTAATCTAGGCAATCACACCACTGAAGGCCTCTTATGAGCTTCATTTTATAAAAATGGTGCTATTTAGAGCGAGGCCATGTTGTAAGGTTATCATGGTGGTGAAGCAGTGGTCCCATTCCCTGCTCAGAAAGTTTTCCCCTGTGACAGATGAGGTGTCCAGACTGTGCCTGGAGTGCACCGAGGGTTCCTCTGCTGCTGGTGTGGCTTGAAGTCAGAAGCTGACAGCCCAGCTACTTCAACTGTTGCTTTCTTGCTGTCTGGAAATTAAATCCCCAGACTTTTCTGATGGAAATCCCTCCTCAATATTTTGAGAAGTTTATTTAATTCATTTATTGCTACTAGTTTTGTCTGCATCTTGGTCTGTAGCAAGCTATATGTTATGCTTATGCACACATATATATATGCAAACACACACACGTGCACACACATACGCACACATATATTTATAGACACACATACACACATATTTATACATCTATTCTGCAAACACATTATGTATAGTTAGGTATAAATACAGCTACAAACAACATTAGTATATATAAATATGTGTAAGCTGTCATTAAAACTGATTATGATTCCTTACTTACAGAAAGAGTATGTATGAA
The DNA here is from genome assembly GCA_011074415.1 of Stictonetta naevosa. Classification (NCBI taxonomy): domain Eukaryota; kingdom Metazoa; phylum Chordata; class Aves; order Anseriformes; family Anatidae; genus Stictonetta; species Stictonetta naevosa. Next base: position 11,856 of record MU012812.1, on the reverse strand, counting down.
ATGGTTTTTATGTTGCTTTTTTGAAGACTTGCTGTTAATGCATTGGTATTTGATACTCACATATTTTAATATGCTGCATGCCTGAATGACAGATGATTATCTGACAAAGGAAATCTGGTGTTAAACAACATGAGCTAGCAGTACATTTTTTAAAAAAAAAAGGAAAAGAAAAACTCTAACAAAACATCAGCTAAGTGTATGTATTGTATTTTAAAAATTTAATAGCTGCCTATTGCCAGTATTGTCTTTGTCCGTGTTGACAACAAAAGGATAAATACAGTGCATACAGTAGGTCCCTCTGGTTATACCACGAACATGACACATGTCATCCTATGATAAATTGGCTCTGTGTCTGTTCAATTTCAAATCCAAAGCTCTGGAGGCAGAGGTGTTAGGAAGCAGGCATAATTCTGGCGAGCAGAGGCCTCAGATGCACAAAATTAGTGTGCATGGAACAGATAACAAAAAGGGAGAGGGAGTCTGAGAGGAAGTTTGCACAGGTTTGTCAACTTCCTGTGGTTTAGGTAGTGCTGGCAGATGTTAGGTGTAAAAAAAACATCTGTAAGCATGATAATGAATGTTATCCGAATTTGAAGTGACAACTGTATCGAGCACAAATGCTGCCTTGTTTCCTCATTTGCATACCAATTAAATAAAAGACACAAATATTAGGTTCCAGAATTTGTGTGACAAATAATCTGTGGGGTTTACTTGGTACATCTGGGTCAGACATGTTGGCTTTGTGACAGATGTAAAGTCAGAAGGAGATTTCAACATGGGAAAAATGTATTCAGATTGTTACTAAGTACTGTACTTAAAGCAGAGATTAGAAAAGGGTCTAAAATTCAGAAATTGCTTTAAACATAGAGGTATCTACCACTCTCTAGGCATTTTAATGTGCATTACTGTCAGGTCTGGTATGTAAGACATCTTCCTAACCTACCACTGAAGAAAGAGGAAGGCAAAAATAGTGCTGGTCTGTACCATTACATTGTGCAGCTATCTTATTCCCTGGATGAATACATACGTTTTATGTGACTACTCAAAGAGTAAGAGGCTACTTGATGTGAGTAACGATGGCAGAGTCAAGCATTACATGCTTAAGCATTTATACAGAATTTTGCATTTTTCATGGTGCACTGAAATATTTATGAAGAAGTTCATGTGTGGTGAAGGTTCAGGTCAGTTCTTGTTTTAGTAAAACAAGCCTGCTTGACCCTGATTTTAAACCAAACTAGAGCCAAAGCCAGATGCCTTGGTAATATATATGTGTTGTTAACCGCAACTGGTTAACATGGATATGCAGCCCATGTGGCATTTCATTTTGTTTATTTCATGCTGCATTTCTCAGTGTTGAACACTGAATTTCACCTTCCACTAGTGCCAAAGTCACTTCCAGTAATTATTACAAAATCTGGCTCTTCTTACTCAGCTTTCCTGACTTCTCAGCCAGTAGACAGTGAACATCTTTATCACTGTTTGGAGAGGCATTGGTACCAGTGAAGTAGCCTGAAAAATTTCCTTTGAAGCTGTGTGCACAGTTTTTTACAGAAAGGCCCTCAAAACAGGAAAAATTATCCATCTTTGTAGAGCCTGCTTGCACAAGTTCCACTGGCTTGTTGTAGTGCAAGCCTGCTGACATTCTACAAAATAGGATAGTGGTTCCTGTGATACTTCAGGAACATCTAATAACGCAGAAATAAAAGCAATATAAAAAGTGAGAAATTACAATATAACTTTTCTGCTTTTTTTTTTTTTTTTTTTTTCTTTAAACCAAGGAAATGAATTTACTCAGGGTAAATGTAGTGTTTAAATATTTAAAATTTAAACGAAGGAATTCCTCTTGAATGCACCTGTATTTACTAGATATGTCTGAGTCCATTTGGTAAGGGAAAGTAGGCCGTGAAATTATGTATTTTAAGAAGTTAAACTACTCACTCACATAAGACTAAAGTTTGTTAACATCTACTGTAAATTGTGAATTACCTGTGAAATTCCAGGCAAACAGAAGCCAATCCATTAACAGTGCATGAAGGTGCAGTTTTATAAATTTCAGAATTTAGGAGGTGAGGAAAGGGGAATTCTTACTTATGAACAAGTAAGAATGGAAAAAATGTGTTTTATATACTAAATGATGACTTTTACAGTATATAAAATATTTTAAAATAAACTGAACATAACCAGACCACTGTAGGTTATACCGCTATATGGAAGGAAAAAGACACATGGTTAGTTTTGAACCAGCAAGTGTTTCATACTGCAACCAAGGGATGCATTTTGCAGGGATGAAATTGAGCAAAGGAAAATTTAATCTTATTACCAGGAAAATGTATCTAATAGTGAGATCTATTAGAATTGTGGAATAGTCTCTAGAGAGAAGTGATGGAAACCCTATAGTTTGAGTCACTGAAAATCAAAGAATCACAGAATCACAGAATTGTAGGGGTTGGAAGGGACCTTGAGAGATCATCAGGTCCAGCCCCCCCACCAAAGCAGGTTCCTTAGAGCAGGCTGCCCAGGTAGGTGTCTAGATGGGCCTTGAATATCTCCAGAGAAGGACACTCCACAACCTCCCTGGGCAGCCTGTTACAGTGCTCCACCAACCTCACTTTGAAGAAGTTCTTTCTCATGTTGCTGTGGAACTTCCTGTGATCCATTTTCTGGCCATTGCGTCTTGTCCTGTCCCCACAAACCACTGAAAAGAGGTTGGCCAAATCCCTCTGTCTCCCACACTTCAGGTATTTATAAACATTGATAAAATCCCCTCTCAGTTTTATTTTCTCCAGGCTGAACAGACACAGGTCTCTCAGCCTTCTTTATAGGGAAGATGCTCCAGACCCCTATCATCTTTGTGGCCCTCCGCTGGACTCTTTCCTTGTCTTTTTTGTACTGGGGAGCCCAGAACTGGACACTACTCTATGTGGGGACAACAAAAGCAAACGTGTTAAAATGCTTAACCATGGCTCAGTATCACTGCTGTTTTTTCATGCCCATGGAAAATCAATAGATTGAAGTTACTTTATGTGTTCATTCTATGCAAAATTTTTTGCCTTTTTTTTTTTTTTTATGGCTGTTGATTCTCAATGTCATGAAATCATATATGAGCTGAGAGGATTACTTGCATTGCTGGAGGCAGGAAAACTCTATTAATATTTGTTTATGCTTTGGAGAAATTTCCTCAGACAGTAACTTGTGGTTTTGTTCACCTCCTAGAAAAAAATGTATAATGTAATTGTTCATTTAAAAACAAAATGTAGATGTACTACAGGATATTAGCAAAAAAAAAATAATAATAATATGTTTGCATAACTTAATTTTCACAGTAAATTGAACAAACTCTGGAAAATTCCTGTGATATTTCTTCAAGCAAATGAGGGTTGGGTTCTGTGTCCATTTCTTTTAAAAAATAATGTGAGTAATTTTCTCAATTATACTATAGTATAGTAATATAGTTAGTAAAATAGTACCCTGATGATTAATGTCCAAGACATGAATGAATATGAACAACAGCAGTTAAAAACAAAAGACTTCTGACTTCTGTTCAAGGCTTACTGAAACCTACTGGATAATTAAACAATGGATGGTAATGCTTCATAACGATTTACAAACCCTGTCTTGCTGAGTGAATATCATCCTGTGTAATTCTACCTTCTTTTTAAAGAAAACAAGGATTTTTGTCAGTTTACTTTACTGAAAATAAACTAGGATAAATTAAGAAGGGTTATTGTGTGATTCAGGAGACCAAGATATCCAGAATATGTTTTCTCCTTCATGGGAATGCAAAACATAAGTGACCCATTTGAACACAGAGAAATATATCTGGCTTGCGTTGATATCAATTGCTAAACCTCTAATCAAAATCAATTTCAATGTCTGCCTAAATTAGCAAAAATAAATATCAACTTCTTAATACCTTCTCAAGTGATTCTAGCAGAATAACTTGCTGGATTTTCTGTCCATTTCTGCTAGAATTGTGTCCATAATTAAGAACAATCTTTATTGAGAGTTGCAGTGATTGTATGGAGTAGCATATCTGAGCTATAAAAGATAACAAAGGTTCCCCATGAGGAAGTAATGTTACACAAACACAAATACTGCTTGTTTTTCCTTCAATTCTCTTGGGAGAAGTATTTTGTCTAATCTCTAGAGTTGTTTCACAAACTCGTTAAACGGTTATGCTCAGTTCTGTCCTTTTTTTTTTCCTTTTTTTTTTCCTTTTTTTTTTTGTTTAATATTGTTAAAAATAAAGCTACTAATTATCATGTCTCAATCACCAAAAATGACCTGATTAATGCAATACTTTAATTGCAATATGGCACATTAAATACAAGTCTGCGACACCTAGAGAGACATTTCTAGGCCCCAGTTGACTCGTAATTTGTCTTAAGCAGAAATGTGAGAGTGAGAGAATAACCCCCCCAATACAGTTCGATACTATACTTTTTTGGTTTTCAGCATCACTGTCAGTGGTGTAGTTATTATTTATTGAGCAGAGTAGGTCAAAACAAAACAAAACAAATCAAAACATATTTAGAGTGGGATATGGCTTGCACAAAAGTTTTGCAACTTGTCAAATTTATTTTTTTTTTAAATCTCTGGATTTTTAAATCAGAATATTTGGAGGTTGCAGAAAGAGCTATAAACTCATAGTCCTCCCTAACATTCACTAATTCTAGTCTCTTCAAATGTAGAGCTGATGTCTTCTTACTGTATTCTTTCTAAATTTAATTTCCATTTTATTTATCAAATTGCATTACACACAATTTTGCCTTTCACACAAGGCCGATGCATATCTTTCAACCTAATTTTTGTAAAAAATATATTTGTAAATGTCCATTTATTGGAAAAGGTAGGCTTCTGTCATTTTTATATTGTATTGTTTATATTATCAGGAAAAAGTTCTTCACTGAGGGGGTCATCGGGCACTTGGACAGGCTCCCCAGGGAAATGTTCAGGGCACCAAGCTGCTGGAGTGCAAGAAGCATTTGGACAACAGTTCTAGATACATGGTCTGATTTTTGGGTAGTTCTTTGGGGACACAGGAGTTGGGCTCAATGATCCTTGTGGGTCCCTTCCAACTCAGATGTTACATGATTCAACTCCCTTGCTTTTTATTTACTTTATTTATTTATTTGTTTGTTTATTTTATTCCAGTTTTAAAGCTTAGGTTTTTTGTTTGTTCATTTGTTTTTTTGTTTGTTTGTTTTCCAAGAAAACATTGTCAATAGCCTTGCTCTCATGCATGCGTCACAATTGCTCCACTGCTGAAATCCCCTTACTTGAAGATCTTATGAGGACATATACTACTACTGTAAGCATGGAGGTGGCAGTCGTCAGTTGTTTTAGTTCATTTTTAGATTTGCTGGGTAACAGTTTGAAGGTCCTCCAGAGGTCCACATCCCTGGTCTTTCAAGAGATTTTAAATCTGTGTGCTAGCAAAAACTTTTTTTTTTTTTTTTTTTAAATCTATATTTTCTTTCTTCTTGTTTTTCATTCTCAGAAAGAATTGTAGAATGCATGTGAACACAAAGCGGAGTAAAGAATTCCTTTTAAGTTAAGTAATAACAATTTATTGATCCTGGTTTGAAGGTGAATAACACAATTACAATACCGTAGAAAATGATGATCAGTGCATTAAAAACAAAAACAAGCAAACAAAAAACCACCCACCACAATTCTGAACTAATTTATTTCATTTTTAAAGCTTATTCTGAATTTATTTTTCTGGATAATACTGAATCCAAAATTGTTTTATTCCCCAATAAGATTTGCTTATTTTACATACATAACATTCTGAAGAAAGAATGGATCTTTTTAACCATTTCAATGCAAAGTATCTAGGTTGCTCCAGTTTGTAAATGTTGACTTTCCTGTCAGTGGAATTGGTCTGTCTCTCTTCTGTCTCATGGAGAAGGATGGGGAAAGGTCAATCCATGCAGTTTAAAAGAAGGTGAGGATGAAATGACACATTTCATCTTTGAACCTGGACATATGCTAATGCTTAATGTGAGATCTTGTGTAGAAAAAAATTAAAAAAATATATTGGTTGTTTACTTAACAATTCAAATGCATTTTCTGGGTACTTATTAAGTGAATTAGGGGAGTTAAAAATATGAGGATGACCAGTCTGTTTGAAAACATTTTGGGAAATGTCCACTGGTAGCAAAAGTTTTTGTGGTCCAGAGGAGGCTACTCTTGAAACTGCTAGAAATTACACCACTTTGGGGGAAATTATTGCTCTCTATGTGCAGCTGCACTTAGAGATGTAGGTTGGAACCTCTTGCACAGTTTGGAGGAGTATGGAGCTGTGGCTTGATTTTATTCTGTCTCAGTTTTCTAGGCAATGTAAAAAAAATCTATAAGAAATAGATATGCTATCAGATAGTTTCTGCTATGCTGAGTCAGAAGACTTTGCTATGCAACATATGTGTTGAATTCTGTCTTCAATCTGTTCACTTTCAGCTCTGGATTACACCACGATAATCCCAAAGCTGCTATACAGTTTATAGCAAAAAAAATCAGAGGCCAATAACACTAATGGGAATGACAAAACTGAGACTGAAAAAAAGTGAATATGTGACTGAGGTGCTGAAAGAGAAAAGTTTACAAGAAAGTTGATGTGCATGGAGAGCTGCTGGCAAAAGATCTTACAAGATTCTCAAACCCTAGTAGGTGTGAACGATGCAGAGCCCGATTTGGCAACGTGCTTCACATAGTCTGTTCTTCCATAGGAAAGATCCTCTTTGGCATGGCTGAATTATAATGTTGTTAGACTTTCACATCTTGCAGATATCTGTGCAATGTACCATCATTTTGGTACATCATATCTTGGTACCATCAAATTGTCAGTGTAGCTGCACTGAGGTTATGGTGTAGAATGTGTTATTGCTTCCTGTAACAGGAAGTAATTTGTCCACTTGAAATATTTTCAGTAGCTCAGTTTGCTTTTCAGTTCCAAGGACTTCTTGTAATGTGTGTTCATATTTTAGACAGTTAGTCTTTCATTCTTTAATTAAGGTCTCATAGGTATTCTGATGAAGCATCCAGTGCCATCACTGAAAAGATTCCTCTTGGCACTAGGTAATGTAAATCTGGGCTCAAAAGCACTTTAGATTTATCCTCATATACATCAATGCAAATTAACACCTTTTTAATTATTAGTTCCCTGGTCACATTAGGCATATATAGACATATCTTCATTCACTTTGAAAGGTACTTTCATTTCACTAAAGCATCAATAATTAACCTTCATGTAAATAAAGATCATTCTCCAAAATATTGAGTCATTTATCTAACCACTTATACATTCCAGTAAAATGTTCATACTTTATGAATAATGAGTATTTGTAAATTGCAATCTGGCCTTGATTTTTATTTTTATTTTTCCCAAAGGATTCCAATAGGTTTGTTTTGGCCTTTTTGCATATATTGGCATGGCATGTATATAAATTTATGCATTGTGATAATACACACTGTTAAATGCATTTATGAATCTCTTATTGATTATGGACTTAATTTTTCAGACACCAGTCTTGATCTTCTAAGATGCACATACCATTCAAAATTGCTGTATTATCAGACTCTGAAATCTATGAACTAAATCTGTATTGGAAAGACTGACACTGGGTATTCAGTTTTAGAAAACAGTGCAGCTCAGATATTATGATGAAAATTTTTAAAGGGTGTTGAGAAGAGCACTGCTCATAAATATGCTGGGCTATTTTTTCTCTTAAATCTCAAATTCTTGAGGTTGTGATATAAGATTGCGAATAAATAATGCATATTATGGAAGTTGTGAAAAATATATTATTCAAATGTTTTCAATCTGATTATTATTTTTGTTTTAAATCCCAGTATTTCAGTTCCTCACAATTCCAAAATAGAAGAACTAGCCATAATCTGTTTGTGTGTCTTATGTTTGAAAAGAGCTAAAATGTCCACTTTTTATTTTATTGTCTTTAAAATAAATCTCACTTTATCACCTGCAATGTTACATCTTTTATTGCTGCTAAATCTTAAATATCTAATTTTAAGATTCTTGTAATCTTAAATATAAGAGAAGCAATAAGGAAAAATTAACAGCTTAGCTATGTATGTCTGGTTTGGGATTGTACTGGACAGGTAACCTTGAAACCATATTACAAAAGGCAAATATCGAGTCACAAATGCAATGGGAAATAGGACAGAACTCAGTTACCAGATCAGCATGACAACAAAAGGATGTCTCTCTAGCATTTTTTATAGTCAGAAAGAACAGGACAATAAACATCACTGTGACTGTCAGGACCATGGTGGACCTTCCTATCCGGCAACTGTTCCAGCACCCTAAGTGAGGGAGCATATCCATGTCCTTCAGTACTGTGTTTTCTTTGTGTTGGTGTTAAGGCTGAGGGAAACTTACAGAAGGGTTAAAGAACAGTATATGACAACTGAATTCATATTTCTGTTAAGTAATTAAATCACTAATTGGTTTTAATCCATTTGCTGTTTTTGTGAGTATAATAATTGGATCTAGCTGCACATATCTTAGTGGTTCTGCAATAATCCATGATCTATTACAAGAAGCTTTGTGTTAGTGCTGGTTTTACAAACCTGCTTTTATAGTAATGTTTCACTGGATTGAAAAAGATTTTTTAACTATCTTCCTAAAAACACTTAGAAACATAAGAGGGAGAGTTAGATAGCAAAGCAAAGTGATTAAGAGTGGCCTTAGTGAAGCTGAAAATGAATGAGCATACACAAAAAATGTTTATTTATTATGTATTATTTCTATAGACATTGACAGAGAATGATCTACCACTGTACTAGATTCTGTGAGACCATCTAATTCCCTTTCCTAGAGTGTTTAAGATGTCAGGTTGTGTATGTGTAAAACATGCTTTTATTTATTTGTTAATCAAGTTGGTTTTGTATTTCTTTTTATAAAAAAGTATTTACATCAGTATTTACACTGACTAACATTCCTCAAGTAAAAGGAGTAGGAAAATGATGTCTGTGGCCTAAACTGACAGGTCTTGTGAATTAAGACGTGAAGGATAGCAGGTCTTGCAATATTATGGACATACATGATATGTGTAAAATACAGTGACCGTCCCCATTAACCCGGGATTTTCACTCAGCTGCCATCTATTCTGACCTTCACCACAGAGAGACAGAGCAGAACAAAGTAATTAATGCAGGCTTGTATGGACTACATTTGAATTCAGATGCTTCCATTCCATTCTGTGGTATCATGGAGATGGATGATGACACTTCAGTCCAAATGGTAAACAAAACAGCCCCAGTACTACTAGATAGATTTAACTGTACTCTTCAATAATAGATAGAACTTAAGTTAACTGAGCAATGTCCTTTTACTCTGGAATCATTCTTTGTTAATTATCCCCTTGACTTCTCGTAATTCTCCTAGTAGTAATTTCTAATTTTACTGTGATCTTTTCTTCACCCATAACTTTTGAACAATATTTCCAGGGTATTTTTTCCTTCAGATAATTTCATCTGATTTCTCTTCAGTGACCTCAAAATATACAATGAGTATCAGCCAAGATTTCTTCTCCTGTCATGCTTTTCTCAGTTTTAATAAAGCTCTTCTTTTGTTTAGCAACTTTCATTTTCTTTTCAATATTATTTATACATTCAGAAACTGTTTTATGAAATAGAATAATATTCACAGCTGGACAAAGGGCACAAAACAGAACAGAAAAAAAAAAAAAATTGTTCTAGGAACAACAGTGATGGGAACAGATCACAGAAACCCTCAGGTTTGAAGACTTCTCCCATTCCAATAGTGTGGTAGGCCTGGAAGATGCAGTCCAAATGCTTTGAGGTGTTTTTTTTCTTTCTTAAAAAAAATAGAATATGATGATTTAAATAGATAAATATCCATACAGTTTCTCAGAATCAAAAGAATGCTTCATTACAAAGAAATTAAATAAACATACACAACATGTGATAAAAACAAAGGGGAACTTCACTGCTGTCGTTATTGCCCGAATTCTGTGAATCTATAGTTTTGTAATTATACTAGAAGTTGATTAAGTACTACCTATTTTATTTTATTTTATTTATTTTATTTTTATTTTATTTTAGTGTCAGCCATGGACACATTGATAGAAGATCTGAGAAATGCAATGCTTACATCTGCTGTGTCAAACTCTATTGTCTACAAAAACTGATCCTATCCTGTCTCCTAGGTAAAGTCATTTAGAATACCATGTAATCATAGAATGATATCTTCAAGCTCTAACTTACAAAATAGACAGAAAAACTAAGGATTTTGCAGTGTTTTCATTCCTTTAAAACATGGTATCTGCCTTTAACAGTTGGTGACGATAACAAAAAACTGATTCCAATATCTGACTTTAGTACCATTTCATATGTATGACTGTGAATCCATAGTCTAGGAGAGAAGGATGGAGGGACTGTACCATGCAGTAATTTCTGCAGCAAAAGTCTGATTCCAGTCCTGAGTTAGCAATACGGAAAAAAAATAATGTAGGAACTTGAATGTGAAGGAGTTAATGTGAGTTGAGGATGACTGGTGAAACTTCTGAGGAGATGTAGATTTATTGGATTTATGTAAGTGTATCTGTGTGCGTGTGGACATGCATGCAAATTACTATTCCACTGTATATGCAGCACATGAATGCGTGACTTGTGAATATCTTCAGATACCCTTCTCTAATGTAGTCTACTGTAACTCAAGCAAAGAAATTTACATGAGTAAATTGTGGAAAGCCCATGTAACTCTATGAATAAAGCTGATTAATTATGTTTAAATTTCTATAATCTGTTAAAAGGGTCAGCCCCCAAATTAGAAGAGTTTTCTATATTCCTATTATAAAACATAGACACAGTGTCTGAGCTAAATTAAATTTTTAAGCAGCCTCAGGAAAGAAAAAAAAAAAGAAAAAAAAAAAAGATTTAAATTGCTGCCACAGGGAAATTTAAACCTGACACATAAAATAGGAAAGTGATCATCAACAGCCTGTGAAACAGAGCTTCTGGTTCTATTTCCAATTTGTCACTTTTTTTCCCCTCATAATTTTCTTTATTCTTTGTTTTGAACATAAAATTCTACTGAGAATGATTTTAGCAAATCCTCCTGTGGTGCAAATGCAGTAGTGTAATCATGGAATTATTTTAGCAATGCTTTAAACTTAGTAATATATTTTTCACTGTATTTCCCCTATTTTGAGGGGTGTGTGTGTGTCCCAGAACGTAATCATATAAAATTAGAATCTGTTTTATTTTTATTTAAAATTGGATATGCAAATATCTATGCCATGCTTTTTTGAAAATAAAATTGTATTGTCAAAAAAAAATCAGAAGACTAGAAAAATACTGCAATTATAATCCCATATGTCTATGAGCATTATTCCATTAACGTCTGATATAACTAGCCTGAAGATTATTTCTTTCAACTGATGAAGTCTAAAAAAATAAATACTAAATCCATTCAGTAATCTACCTTCATTTTACTCTCAAATATATTCTGTTTTAGTCAGAATTTGGCCACAGACATTTCTTTGTTCAGCACGTAAAGAGAGTGTAAATATAGTTGCACAAAGTGCAGGACTGCAACAACCACATTAAAATTTATTTTAAATACCTTTATTTGGCAGAGTTCTTAAATTGGAGTCTTATCTCAAATAACAGGTAACATCTGCCCCGTTTTCTTTGTGAAATAGTAACTATATTTTAAAATTACTTATTAAAATTTATTATTAATTAAATATATGCATTTTTTAATAGATTGAGGAATTTCTGTTTTCAGGCTGAGAGTTCAAACATTATTTTTGCTTAGAAGTAAAGCAAAAGATGAAATAAGATACAAATAATAAAAACAACAACAAA
>MU012811.1:78134-92179 GCA_011074415.1 Stictonetta naevosa | reverse complement strand
TATGCGTATTTGCAAATCAGACCTGAGATGTTTCACAGTGCCTGCAAATGAGCAAAGTTTTTTTTTTTTTTTTATTTTTTTTAGACCAAATCAGCAACTCCTGCTGCAGCAGTATTGCATTTTTTATATGTTCATAAGGAAAGGTCATTATTTTGTAATGAAAAAGATTTTACAACAACAAAAAACAAACAACTGTTTTCTACCTTGTAAAACTGCTACTCAGACATGCAAAATTAGGTAAGGAAGGAAATATGCTGTACTTTATTGTCAACTCATAAAAATATTATTTATTTCTACCACTCATCTTGGTAAAGAGAGGTTGCAAGAAATTTTCAAAGAAAAACTCAGATTTAGTGTTCAGTTTTCCCTCCAGATGCATAAGTCTGCTCTCCACACATTAAAAATCCCTTAGGGAAATGATTCTATCTTAAATATATATATATATGTTTATATATAAGATATATATAAGGTATATATATATAAGATATATACATATATATATATCTTGCAGTGTAATAAAATATTTACTAGTCTGTGTGGACTAAACCACAAAAAGCTAGACTCACTGATGCTCTTGCAAAGTGTAAACTGTACCTTTATAGGTCAGTGGGATTACATAATGTCCCATGGGATTTATTATTCAGAAAGGAAAGACAAAGTGAATGGCAGCTTTAAACTGTATCAAGTTCTCCACAGCTTTCTCAGATGACACACTAAATAATTCTTCTCCTGTTTCTGAGCTAATGCCTAATTTTTAAGATGGTTCTCACAGGAACGTATTGACCCACTTCTGAAAACAGTCTCTTTTGTGTCTGACTTCCTTCTGGTAGAGCAGAGCAGCAAGCTGTGGAGCTTCAGCTTGGTTATTGCATTAACCTTGAAGGAGTATACAAAAATGAGCATATGTAAAACTGTCTCAAACAATTTGTTTGCATCCCCATTGAAAAGAGAGATCAGATTGTCTTTTTCTGTCCACAGTAAACAACCATCATGAGTTTTCCAGAACAACAGAAATGTTTGTTGACCTAGTGTCCCATGAGAGTATATTAACCAGCAGATATCTCCAGGGGAATTGGTGGCTGGAAATCCCAAAAGCACAGAGTCTGTGGTGAGCATGCGTATTGAGGGCACAAGGCAAAAGACCACTCCCTCTTTTCCTGGCCTTGATTATGCTTGCAGGTAATTAGAAACACTGAATCCCAGGAAGAGATGGATTTTGTCTCACAAAGGTGACATTTTAGTGCAGACTGGAATTTAATGAAGGAAAAATAAATCTCATGATGACTCTGGACTATGCAGATAGGACCATTTTATCCTCCTTGGTGGCTCTGATGTGGCTGATGTATTGAATACTTGTTTTGGTAGGCATAGAGCATTCTGGCTTGAAAAGAACTAGCATTTTTAGGATTGCCTAGGACAGGATACTAGAAACTCAGAAAGGTTATTGAATTCCTAGAGAATGCTGAGGTCATTATTTATTTATTTATTTATTTATTTATTACTCCTTTTTAAACATTCTTTCCACTTGTGGCAAGTCTCAAGTGGACTTTCAGACTTTCAGAAGCCAACATAAAAATATTGAACTAATCTTGTTTCCAAATAGACTACTCAAGCTTAAAAAACCTAATTTCTTATAAATTTTCTTACAAAATCTATTGTTGTCTATGACGGTGATTCCATTATTTTATTTTAAATGACTCAAATTTCAATGACTTTTTAGTTCTTTCAAGTTATCCTAAAATTTATTTGTAAAACGTATTAAAATTAAATTAACAATAAAGAGACAGTTTTACTGTAATTCATGAACATTTATTGTTTACCTGATACTTCAGATATTGTCTTATTGATAGTCAAATATGAAAGTTCAGCTGGAGTCATGATTTCTTTTTGATATCAGGAAAGATATCACATCTAACAAGGATAACTCAACACATAAAATGTAGAGGACAACAGATTTGTAGCTCCAGCATATGTTCAAGTAAACTCATGATAAAATGAAAAATAAAAGTGTGAATGTTTTTCACATGTGTGAGCTATGGAAGTGCTAGCTATGAATATTTAGAAATACTAAAATGGAGAAAAAAACGCAAGAAACAGTGAGCTGCACTGCACTGGTATGTATTCTACTTCTGTATCTATTGTACTTCTCTACCTGCAGAAATGCCTTTTATAAAAAGTTGAAATGTCATGTGTTATGCCCCTGGTCATATTAATGTAGCTTTGTTAAGCATATCTATCTATCTATCTATCTATCTATCTATCTATCCATCTATCTATATCTGTATCTATATCTGTATCTAATCTATATCTATATAGATATATCTATATAGATATATAGATATACATAGATAACATTCTAAGTTAAGCATTTATTTTACTGGGATTTCCATTGCTCACAACTGGCATTTTGTATCTCATCCAAAATTAAAACACAGACCCTGGCAGCTTAGAGAAAATAATTTCAGAGACTGTTTTGTCTTGCATTATATCCCTCAATTTAGAATAAATGCATTAGGAAAATAAGGTGAGAAGTTTTTAGCTTATTTATTTATTTATTTATTTATTTATTTATTTATTTATTACTGTGATTGGGAAATTGCTATTTGTGGAGACTGAAATTTTGGCTATTTCACCTGCAAGTTGTCTTTTATTATTTATTTATTTATTCTCTTTTTTGTGAGAGGCTCAGGCTCTCTGTACTCTGCATGACTGGATATTTTGGAAAATGAACACAATTTCTTTTTAAAGTAAAATTGTCCAGTCTGGATGTCTGGATGATGTCACAGGATATTGTGTTTCCTCTTGCTTTCAGTTGCCAAATCTTGTTAAAGAAATGAAAATTTATTTTTCCTCAATGCTGTGTTTATTTGTAAACTTGTCATGGTTACTCTAGATAGAATCTACTAAATAACAGGTGATATGATCCTTGTCTTGGTGTATCTGGAAGTGTTTTCTATTTATCATGATAAACTTTAAAATTATCATTCATATTTCCTGGAAAGACGTGTTTTTTAGTGGGTTATGACTTCTGAAGACAATTTTTTTATACCATTCACACCCCTCAGGAGGTCCCTGGGGGTTCCAGCTCCAAAAGCTTAGGAGATGAAATGGAACATATACCTGTTTACTTGGCTACTGAGAGGAAGTTAATATGACCCCAAACCAATTTAATATTTATTTCCCCTTCTCCTGAATGCTGGCATCACTCTGCCTTAAGAACTTCTAATTACAATGGTTGACAACAGTTAATAGAAGTGCATGGCACCGTGGAAATGAAAATTGGCCACAAAACTGTATCTGTTGATTCATATGGATTGTAGGGGAATCCAGGAACTAAGCTGCAGGATAGGGAAAACAGATTATTACAGTTTAGTGTAAATGCAGTCCTAAATTCTCGGGTAATCCTTTGCTTCCTAAAGCAAAATTTTTATCCTCTATATTGGCAAATTCCTTCATCTAGTTTTCAGGCAAGGATTGTTTGAGCTAACAGACGGTTGTTATTAGTATCTGGGGAAACATTGTAAAGTATTTTTCTTGCACAGCTATGTAATGAGAGTTGAAAGTGCTACTTTATTTCCAGCTTTAGGACTAAATCAGTTAATTGTAAAAGGGGCACATTACATGATAATAAATTATGATTGCAAGCAAAAGCCTGAAACTAAGAGTGAGAGTCTCAGATTTTACATTTTATTATCTATTGGGGTTATTAAAATAAAACCATTTATTTAAGTCATAAGGAGGCTTGCAGGAAGGTACTTATTTTCCCCAAATAAAGTCAAGTACTGCAAGCATTTATCTTGCACTGCACTTGTTAAATAAATCTAAAGGAGTAGGAAACATGCTCAGGAGACTATCCTGGTTACAGCTGGGATACAGTTAATTTTCTTCCTAGGAGCTGGTATGGTGTGTTTCGGATTGAGGATGAGAATAATGCTGATGAAACAGTGATGTTTTAGTTGCTACAGAGTAGTGCTTACACTAAGTCAAGGACTCTTCAGCTTCTCATACTGCCCTTCCAGTGAGGAAGCTGGGGGTGCACAAGAAGCTAGGAGGGGACAGAACCAGGATAGCTGACCCAAACTGTAAAAAGGGATATCCCATACCGTATGGTGTCATGCTGAGCAATAAAACTGTGGGATTGCTGCTTGGAAGGGGGCTGGGCATTGATGAGTGGTGGAGAGCACTTGCATTGTGCATCACTTGCTTTGCATATTCTATTATTATTATTACTATCCCCTTCCTTTTCTGTAGTATTAAACTGTCTTTATCTCAGCCCATGGGTTTTTACCTTTTATTTATTTATTTATTGCTGAATTCTTTCCTTTATCCCATTGTGGAGAGGGGTGGAGTGAGCAAACAGCTGTGTGGTACTTAACTGCCTGCTGAGTTAAACCACAACAGAAGTTAATGACATAAATTAAAACAACAAAACAGATAACATGTTAGGATGAAAATAGTAGCAAGTCTGACATCTATGGAAATAACAGACACTTCATTGTCTTTTACTCACTTGGTTAAATATTCAGTATAAATATTTATATTGCCTTCTCACAATTACACAAAATACAGAAAATCTTCTGTGTAAAACAATGTTACAAGTGAAATTGTTATAGAAGTGGTTCCTAATTCCATTTTTACCCTGTGCTATAAAATTCAAAAACACCAGTAGGTTTATGTTTGCACCTTTAGCAAGAACCTTGTGTTGCAACAGTGTCAATATATCAAACTGGAAAAGTGTCAGGGGACTAATTCTTTTCAAGAAAAATAAAATTTCCTCCCTTGCTCCTGAAGGAGATCACTTTTCAAAACACCTCTTTCTCCCTGAAAGGGGAAATAGGATGGGGCTAAGGATACAAAGCAAGGCTGCCTTTTCAACCACCTCTTTTTCTGCCCTTATTAGAGAATTTGTCATCCCTGCATTTGAGGTTTTAACTTTTCGGAGCAAACTAAAAATCAAGATACAGCATACAGGGATTCAAGGATTATTTTTTTTTTTGTTTTTGTTTTATCCCACATATGCTGGAAAAGGAACGTGAGCAGTTCTAGCTTTTTTTTTTTTTTTTTTTTTTTTTTTTTTTTTTAATTATAGACCTATTCAGAATTTCTATAAAGGCCTCCTTTCTTAAGGAGATACTATAAATCAGCATCAGAATTAGACCAAATCATCAGAATGCCAAATGTTATTTTAATTACCTTTTCAACTATCTCAACTTTAGAGATTTGTGCAGAAATTTCCTAGAATGCATTCACTTCTGTACATGTTACTTTTTTTTGTTGTTTGTTTTTTAATTTAATTTAATTTTTATTTAATGGTTAGCCATGAAACTCATTAGCTAGAGTGAAATGAAATCTTAGTTGAGAACTAGTTTACAAGTCCAGTCACAATTTCAGATTCCAAATATGGCTAGAGTGTGTGGGGGATAAAACAATGCTTTCACCTCTTGGTGAAAACCACAGTAATGGCTGTATTTAGCTTGCAGTTGAAATACATAAATCCCATGCCGATATCAAAACAGTTCCCCAGCCAGACTGCATTTCCCTCCATTTCCACTGTAGGTTGTGTAAATCTGGAAATGCAAAAAATGTTTGGAAACTACAGCAGAGACAAATATCACAACTTCAAAGGACAGCAGAGATGTTTGGGATGTAGAATCATAAACCCTGATAATAATGTCAATGCTGAGCAAACATCCTTGAAAAATGATGTGCTTTGACATTCTAGAGATGATCATTTTTGAACTCTTTTCTTGCACAAGCAATCTTACAACATATTCATTTATAAATCTTTTAAACCCTAAATTGTTCTTTGCACTCAGAGTTTGGATAATGTAGAAACCTTGAAGAACATACTGCAAGAGGCATTTGTAAGTGGTTGTAAGTAGAAATTAACATAAACACTAGGTAAAACTACGGCTAGGTTGTGGTGGACATCTTCGGTGTATTATTAGAGCAATATGGCTGGCAGTGCTGAAATAATCAGTGCTGAATGAACATTTGAAAATGCTACAGTAGGGATATTATTTAAGTTTACAAGTGGATTACCTAGGAAGAAATCTTTACTAAGGGAAGTCTCACTTAGGGTGGCTGGCTGCTATGAAAAATATCATATAATACTGTAGCCGTGTTTAAAGTTATATGAAAAATTGAGCCAGTGTGAGGAGTTCGGTGCAAGGAAGGGACAGGAATTTGTCCAGAATTAAAACTTCAGAGAGAATACAAAAGTTAGAGAGATTATGAGTCAGGTTTCACCCTGTCACAGTGGCTGTTACCGAACAGTACCTGTATACATTCTTCAGTGACAATGTGTGGGTCTCATCTTTATGTGTTTCAGTCTGACCCTGATTCTTTGGTCTTGTGAAGGGAAAGAATGCTTGAAAACATAGTGAACATCAAAGGGAGAGCGAAAAAAAAAGCTGTAAGGAAAACCATAAACTTTGAAGAACAGGCAACATTTTGGAACATTTTGTCACAATTTGAAAGACAGGTCATATTGTGGATAGTGAGGAACAGACAGACATGAAATATTTTCAGAAAATATAAGATGTATGTGTTTATAAGCTATTGTGTAGACTGAGAATGTTAAAAAAACTGCATGAAGGGTTTTGTACTGAAGATATTATGTATGATGACTTGATCAGGTGAGTCCCACTTATGAGAATTTAACTACATTGCTTTTGTATAATCATTATTTGCATCATTGTTAGTGCCTTAATGTCCTTCAGCATATTTAAGTAAGATTTATTTTCAGCTATGAAACTGTAAAGGCAGAGTAAAATTTTCCATTGGTAGCACTGTTTACTTTCATAGAATAATAGAGTCATGGAATATTCAGAGTTGAAAGGGACTCACAAGGATCACTGAGTCCAGTTCCTGAGTCTGCACACAGGATCACCCAAAAATCAGACCATATGTCTGAGAGCATTGTCCAAATGCTTCTTGAACTCTGGCAGGTTTGGTGTCTTGCCCTGGCGAGCCTGAGCCTGTTCCAGTGCCTGACCAGCCTCTCAGTGAAGAGCCTTTTCCTAACATCCAATATGAACCTCCCCTGTCACAGCTCCCTGCTATTCCCTTGGGTCCTGTTGCTGTCCCCAGAGAGCACAGCTCAGTGCCTGCCCCTCTGCTTCCCTCCTGAAGGGGCTGCAGGCCACCATGAGGCCTCCCCTATCTCCTGGAAGCTGCAGGCCACCATGAGGCCTCCCCTATCTACTGGAAGCTGCAGGCTGCCATGAGGCCTCTACTGTCTCCTCTGCTCTAGGCTGAACAAACCAAGTGACCTCAGCCACTCCTCATACTTGTTGCCCGCTCAACCCTTCCTCATATTTTCAGCCCTCCTTCGGACATTCTGTAATGGTTTTATGCCCTTCTTATGCTGTGGCACCCCAAACCACACACAGAACTCAAGGTGAGGCTGCACCAGTGCAGAGCAGATCATGGAATCAGAATCACAGAATCATAGAATACCCCGAGTTGGAAGAGATCCACAAGGATCATCAAGTCCAGCTCCTGGCTCCACACAGATCTACCCCAAAAATCAGACCATATGACTAAGAGCACAGTCCAAAAGCTTCTTAAACTCTGACATGCTTGGTGCCATGACTACATCCCTGGGGAGCCTGTTCCAGTGTACGACAGCCCTCTTGGTGAAGAACCTTTTCCTGATACCCAACCTGAACCTCCCCTGTCTCAGCTTGACTCCATTCCCTCGGGTCTTATCCCTGGTCACTAAAGAGAATAGATCAGCGCCTGCCCCTCTGCTCCCCCTCGGCCCCCTCTTTTCCAGGCTGAACAGACCAAGTGACCTCAGGGACTTGTATGTCTTCCCCTCTAGGCCCCTGACCTGTAGCCCTTTTCTGGACACTCTCCAACAGTTTAATGTCCTTTTTGTACTGTGTTGCCCACAACTGCACACAGTACTCAAGGTGAGGCCACACCAGCGCAGAGTAGAGCAAGACAATGCTTCCCCTCAACCGACTATCAATGTTGTGCCTGATGCATCCCAGGGTATGTTTGTCCCTTTTTGCTTCCGGGGCACACTGTTGACTCATATTCAACTTGCCTTCAAACAGAACATCCAGATCCCTTTCTGTGGGGCTGCTCTCCAGCATCTCATCCCCCAGTCTGTACATACAGACCAGGTTGACACTTCTTAGGTGCAGAATCCAGCACTTTCTCTTGTTAAACTTCATATTGTTGATGATTGCCCAGCTCTCTAATTTGTCAAGATCTGTCTGCAATTTGTGCAGATATATATATATATGTATATATATTTCTTTTTCATTGACTAGAATCTAGATGATGAATGTGTGCTAGATATGAAGTTTTAGATAATTAGCAGTGTGACAAATCTAACCTTGGGTAACCACAGACTTTTAAAACATT
Source organism: Stictonetta naevosa (assembly GCA_011074415.1). NCBI lineage: Eukaryota > Metazoa > Chordata > Aves > Anseriformes > Anatidae > Stictonetta > Stictonetta naevosa. The sequence continues at coordinate 83,800 of MU012811.1, read as the reverse complement.
AAAAGCTGGTGTAAATTGAAGCTTAAGAATAGGGATGGTCATTGGTTGCCTCTCTCTTTTCCTAGATGAACCTCAGTAAAATATTTTATCCATGTTTATGATAAATTAGCTATTCTATATAATCTACTAATTTACTGAGTCATTTGAGTAAACAATTTCTTGTCACCACGTATCACATCTTAAATTTGATAGGTGGGATAAGGTAGCAAGCCAACCTGCAGTTGATGGTGCACCTTTTGTCTAAATTACTCTAGTGGTCCCAAGTCCAGAACATATGCAGTAGTGTTCACTACTACATGATAGGTACATTAAAACTCCAGAGGAAGATGCAGGCTATTTAAGATCATAATGGAATGTATTGTATTTTACTCTATTTGAGAAATAATGTGTTTTCTTGCAATTAATTATATTGTGTATCCTATTATACCCTCAAAGGGCAGAAACCATTTTATACTATACAGCCTAAACATTACATACCTTTGCTTTGGACTTAAACTGAGAAACATTTTTTTTTTTCTTTTAAATTATTATTTTTTAATTATTTTGTTTTTTTTGCAAGTAAAAATAATTTTAAAGTAAGCAAGCCAATTATAATTTTTCTTCTCCAACTACGTGGTATGACAATTTCAGGTGTAGATGGCAGGAGTCTGTGTACACTTCCAAGATAGTGCTCTTGTCTTTTTGCAGTCCTTTTCCTTCTCCTGCTTCCCTTTTTACGTCTTACTTAGCTAATTTTGCATCCCACCTCCATGAAGGAATTGGTTCATTGTCCTGCCTGGACCATGGGTAATGGGAAGGAGAGAAGTAAAAAGGATATTTTTATTCAGGGAATTTTGATGGGGCTGGGAAAAGGCTGAAAAGAAGTGCAAGGGAGCATGCTTTTTCTGTATAAAGAAAATTAAAGCTTGAAGCTTGAAGTAATCATTTTTTTTTTTTTTTTTTTTTTTTAACCTCCCCTCTCTCCCCTGTACAATTTTACTGAGAATGAAATAGTGATTTGAATTTTACAACCTCAGGTGCTTCTTAATGTTCTTCTGCTTATCTGCTCACGTTCTTCTTAAATGACAAGAATGCTTTAAAAAAAGACTCTTGAAAACACAGTTGTAGATTTGACTTTAAGGTCAGTTTCGTTGTCTTAAACATTTCAAATCATTCAACTTACTTAGACAATGTGACTGCAGAATTGTCCGTTAAAGATCACGGTGAATCTCCATTTACTTTCTCTCAGGAAAAGTGCACTTTGGGAGATACATTCTTTCTAGTTTCTAAGAGAACAAGGAAGAGATGGAGGCAGAGGAAGAGAGGCTCATTGTTCATCCTAGGTTTAGGTAAGTACTCATTCAGATTTTTTCCAGTACCAAAAGTAAAACATGACAGGTAAAGTGGAGTTTTGTAAGGAAGAACTGTATGACCAGCTAGTGTGAAATGTAAAACACCTTGGTTCCATATTTCTACTGAATAGGGGATATTCAGAAGACAACCTTATTTCATCTGGGATAAAGAACATAGAATTATAACAAGTTATATGATTAAAAGTCCTCATTTGAAAGCTGATCAATATGTAGTATTCTTCTTGTTCACTCAATTTGTGTCTATACTTTTCTATTATGCAAATTAAGTACTATAAAGTGACTGATCCCACTCTTTTCTGTATCATCCATTTTTACCTCTGCCCTTGCAATTTTTTTTTTTTTTTTTTTTTCCTTTAGTGGTGGTTTTACTCAGGTGGGTGGCTGAGCTCCACCACAACTGCTTTCTCACTCCCCCTCCTCAAAGAAGAATGGGGAGAAAATAAGATGAAAAGGGCTCAAGGGTTGAGATAAGGACAGGGAGATTGCATAGTAATTATTGTGACAGGAAAAACAGACTCAGCATAGGGAGATAGTAGGATTTATTGCTTATTACTAACAAGCTAGAGAAGTGAGAAACAAAGGAAAGAAACCAAAAGCACCTTACCCCCCATCCACCCTCTTCCACCTCCTCCCACCAAGCGGCGTGTGGGAACGGGGGAACGGGGTTATTGTTAGTCTGTAGCACTTCTTCTCTGCTGTTCCTTCTTGGTCACTCTCCTCCCCTGTGCTATGGGGTCCCTACCACGGGATGCAGTCCTTGCTGAACTGATCCGGCGTGGGCTGCCCACAGGCAGCAGTTCTTGAAGAGCTGCTCCAGATATGGGTCCGTACCACAGGGTTCATCCCTCTGGAGCAAACTGCTCCAACCTGGGTCCCCCATGGGCAGCAGCTCCTGCCAGGTCACCTGCTCCTGCGTGGTCTCCTCTCCACGGCCTACAGTTCCGGCTCAGAATCTGCTCCAGCAGGGGTCTTCCAAAGGCCACAGCCTCCGTTGATGCAGGTCCACCTGCTCCATTGTGGTCTCCTCCATGGAGGAGCATGCAGCGTGGAACCCTGCTCCACCCTGGTACTCCATGGGCTGCAGGGGGACATCTGGTCCTCACCACCGGCCACAGGGGACTTCTGCTGCAGCGCCTGGAGCACCTCTCCCCCTCCTTCTTCACTGACCTTGGCGCCTGCAAGTCTGTTTCTCACTCACTCCTCTCACTCTCCCAGCTGCTGTGTGGTGCAGTGTTTTGTTGTTTTTTTTTTTTTCCCTGTCTTAAATATGCTCTCACAGAGGTGCAAAACAACATCACTTTTTGGCTCAGCTCTGGTCAGCAGTGGGGCCCTTACCAAACATGGGGCAGGATCCTTCTCACAGGAGTAACCCCTATGGCCCCCTGCTACCAATACCTTGCCACGTAAACCCACTACACCTTTTTAAACATCAGAGAACTGTAGGCTTCTAATGCTATATATTATTACAATAATAACCAATACCTGGAGCAGCCAAATTCCCTGTTAGTGTTCTGAAGCTCTGAAGCAGCAATTATTCCCATAGTAAAAAGCCACTCCTCATTTAAAAAAAAAAAAGAAAAAAGAAAAAAGAAAAAAGACCCTCTTAATTATCAGCAGCTGTCCAGCCTCCTCTTTTTGGCAAAAGTATTTTAAAAGTCATGGATAAACATGTGTACTTTTATCTCCATAAAATCCTTCTGTATGAAAACTTTTAGTCAGTTCCAAAGCTGTAAGGACATTTGTATTATTTTGGGTAATGCTTGAACTGGACCAAGTATGAGTAACACAAGTGACAGGTTTTGAGTGAGCATCCAAATAGACACTTCTATACACTTTCAGTTTGTAATTTCTGAAACTGCATTTTCCATATTAAAAAAAATAATAAAATAAAAAATCAGCATGTTTCAGGATATTATGGGAAAGATCAAAATAAAATATTTTTCCATATCAGTCTCTCCAATGATATTGGATTTTGGGGTTCTTCTGTTCTGGACTGCAAATTTGACATTCATCTTGACTTCCAGAAATTCATATATACATGGATTATATATATGTGTGTGTATAAAATTATATATATATAATATAAGGTTATATATATATATATATATATATTCTTCCTTTACTTTTATTTTGTAAAATCACCCTTCTTGCTTGTAGTAGTATGAAAAAATGTACTGATTTTCTGGGTCAATCCTTGAAACCACCTAGCACAAACCTATGTTTCATTTTTGATTTTTGAGGAAGGGGAAATTGCGATTTTCCATTTGTGTGAGACCACAGACAGCTTCAAACACCTCTGAGGCCAAGAGGCTATGCACAAAATGTGAAATAAAACATTTTAGACTTAAAATAAGGCTCATAAAGGCTTACTTAAATAAGAGTTTTTCCTTCTAAAATTGACAAAGGTGTCAACCTAAACTCTTTTTGCAGTGTTGAGAAGGACAATTTATCTATTGTTAGAATAATTTTGTACTTGACAAGGCAAACCCTGTCCCTAACTCCATCGATTAATTTATTAATTAGTCATATATTTCTCCCACTGGAGAAATTCTTTCTCAGCCTTGTGTAAAGAAGGAAAATGGACTAATGGGAGATGATTTTTTCAGACAGCCAAGACTGGTGGAATTAATCTTGCAGGATGTATCTTGAGATACCTAGAACACCTTAAAAGATTAAAAAAAAAAAAAAAGAATAAAAAAGAACTGGAGACCTACAAGACCGTTCACGCAAAAAAGAACCTAACCTTCTGATCTAAATGATGATCCAACCATAGTTTTACTTCCAATGTCTTAAAATGTATTTGAGACTACCTATGTGAGAGAAATCTTCCGTGGTAGATTCTTACTTTGGAGATAGAAATGTTTGATTTTTCTGATGTGAAAATATGTGGATGAAAACAATTATTGTAGCAATTGGTTATCAGGTCAAAGATTTCTGAATTTTTGAAGTTGAGTTCAACTATGAGCTCATTGAGCTCCTAGAAGAGTTACTCTTTTGGTTTTGTATTAAACTGACTATAACAGTTGATTTTAAATTCAGAAGAGAGGGAAGTCTCCCAACCCTAAAACAGCTGACAGGAACAAACTGTCTTCTCCATAGATTGTCTTAATCTGATGTACTGGGAGAAGGACAGAGTAGAAGGTTAAAGGATCATTGATTTTGTCTTTGAGAGAGTTTACACCCACTGCTGCTATGTAGCAGCAGTACATGTTAGAAAGAAGGACTCTACAGAATGGTATATTGTAATCATAAGGCTAAATTCTGCTGCATTTATTTCTTCTGCTTTCTAAAACACCCTATGTGAAGTGTCAGAATAATATTATGCATAAGAATGCATGTATTAATAATAATAAAAAAATCAGTCTGTCTGATTTTAAAGTGTCTAAGTGCAGACAGAACAACTCACCTTATTTGTCAAATTCTGTCAATAGGTTTCTGGGCAATAGAGGATACATGCTTTTCTTTCTTGTGATTCTCTAGGAGAAAAATCATGAAGGGGTTTAATTGTGTTTTAGATCTAAATTCAGAAGGACCTTTCATCTGTAACATCAGGGTTCATAAATTCTGATTAATGTTAATTCTGAGACCCTAGATGCCCAGGCTAAAGATAATAATGGAGCCAGTTTTTGATAATTCTCTTAAGAAAAGCAAGGAACATCAACCTTCAGGAAACAATTGAGAACAAAGTTCACATCACAGAAGGCTCTAAACTTGATTGCAACTAATTTAATCAAAAGAAAAGCTCTTAGAATCTGTAGGTAATCTCTTCAGAACTTGTACAATAATAAAAAGTTGTAAGAGCTGAAAGTCAAGAGAAAACAGTGGGTGATCAGAAAGTGGTGATTACCTCGTTAGTCATGAAAGTCAGGCACCTGTGGTTCATAGCAGTCATGCTCGTTTCTTTCCTTAATCCCGCATAAAATACTTGTGTGCAAGGGTCTTTAGGGAGTGTGAACTGTTTTCACAAGTCCTAGCTACCAGCTGTTAAGAATAATTTCTGGAATGGAGATGGGAGATATGAGGACAGTCTTGTCATTAAAATGCATGTTACGTGTAGAAGTGGCAGAACATTGCTGTACAGGAAAATGTGTCACACTGATATTAAAACATTCCCCTGGAACATGTGTGTTAGACAACTCCAAACAGGGAAAAAGAACAAGTCATTTCAATAAAGCCCACCATGAATTTCCTGGGATGGTTTTCAGTTGACTAATTGTTAGCATTTACTCATATTAAAGCAATCAAATGCTAACACCGATTTGCTACTTCATTTTTATAATTAAAAATTTATAAACTTCTAAAATATTGTAGAAT